>VMKM01001821.1:0-108779 GCA_008360985.2 Macquaria ambigua
ACCAGGAGCCAGCTACACAGTCCCTGCTGGGGGGACTGTGTAGCTGTTTATGTGGGGCTTCTCCCCACATAAACAATAAATTCGATTTGGATTTTTTTTAAATCATATTCAACATTGCAAACATTACACAGAGCATCACATCGTCAAAATAAGTTCACGTTAACTCCATGAGTACCTTTTAAAAGTGCTCATGAGATCCAATCCATAATCAAGGAGTGACGGAAGGAAAGTTTGTTTCCTAACATTGAGGGATAAGAAGTGGTGTCGACCTAATGTCTATTGATTTATACCCAGCTAGGCCAGCCTACAAGGCTACATCCAATCCCCCAGGTAGACCTTGGCTAAAATCTCAACTGTTACACTTGGCTAACATTCCATTCTTCCGCCTTAGTTGATATAAAGTTAAAGTTAACTTCGGCGCGTTCTCATTCTTGGTTTTAAATAACGCCGAGCTGACAAGAGGCTCCCGAAATTCGGCAAACCTCGATATTTTGGGCAGCCTTGCCATAAATAAGTGGACATTAAACTGCCACTTTGATGAATAGCCTAGTGTTCTGCGTGTTACTCTTGTGAATGGAAGGAAAACGAGAGTTATCGGGCTATCTCTTTATAAAGACAGTACGGATACAAATGCGTTAGCTAAGCTTTCGTTAACTTTTTAAAGTGTCTGGAAGATGTTTTCTCTCTGGAACACAAAAGGTAAAGACAGGACTGGAACACTTACTTTGCTTCTCACTTCAGCAGACAATCCGTAGGCTGGCCCCTTGTTAAAATGTGTCATTTTCTTCGTTTTGTGGGTAAACCGAAATGAATATCCTCAGCTACAATGTAGCACAGAGCTTGCTGTGGAAAACTCCTATCAAGCAGCGGTTGCTTCGCCCCCCCTTGAATACCCAGACCAGGAGGAAAGTATTCCGTGAGACTTCACGGACAAGAGTACCAGAGACTTCACTATCTGTAGGACAGGCTCAGATTGCAAAAAATTTCGTCAAACTGTTGACGTAGCCACAACAGCCAATAAGAGCAGCTGATTTGTGTGATTTGTATCGGGTTACTCCCTCTCCTGATGCTCAATGTGTCATACTAGGAAACACAGGGGTTTCATGCAACCTGCAGAGTGGGACAGACTATGGACAGACTCTTCAGCAATGTAAGCCAGTACCATTCAGAATCATACAACTATTATAATTATACATTTAATCTGCAATTCAATGAAATAGGACCAACACTGTGAGGCCCTCCCCCATTGGTATAATTATGTCTTCGTTTTTCTTTTTGTTCGTTTTTTTGAGTCTGTACCTGAGATAATTTTGAAACTTTGTTCCTCTTACAGGTCAGGTAGACAGACACTATGACCTATTTATACATGGGCAAATGGGTTTGGATAGCACATTTATGACTGTGTGCTGAGGTTATTTAAGTGTTCAAATGTTGTTGGTAAGTAGTATCAGTTTAGCTAAGAGAAAATTATGTTTCAGGTTTTGAAATATAGTGAAACCTTTTATATAAAGGTATACTGTGGAAAGCATGCTAATAGAACAGATGCTAAACTAGAAATGGGGTGGCACCCATATTCTATCACACTAGTGATAAGCCTGTGGTGATTTTACTTCTCAAAAATAAGTAGCTGCAATGCAAATGCACGTACATTTGCCTAACTTGGTTGCCAAAGTGGACTGATGATCACTGCTCTTTCTATGCATAGCAAAGATCCACTCTCCATTAATGTACTAATGTGCAAATTAAGAGTTATGTCATCTTCCTGAGAGGTGTCATCACCCGCAGTGTGTGTGTGTGTGTGTCTAACAGTGGTCCACAGTCAGCCATTTTGTAGGATGTATGACACTTTGCTGGGCTGTGTCTTAAATCACTCCCTTGTTCCCTTATTCACTCCTCGCTATCTAACAGTACATTGAGATTTTGGACTCTTATGAATCATCATCATCAACTGTAATTTTCATTTGATTTGATTGTTAGCAGATAGTAGTATACTGTACATGTCACTGGAACTACTTTTTTGAGGGCACGATTTAGAGCATGCATTTCACACCCATAATTCAGACACTCAAAATGGAGGACAGTAAATATAGTGCACTATAATAGGGAGCGATTTTGGACACAGCCTTGGAAGTTCAGCTCCCTTGAAAATTCCCTGTATAAAGTCATCAGTTTCCCAGTGTTCACTCAATTAGTAACTTAACCAGTGTCCAAAATTCAGTTCACTGTAGTGATTCACTACCAGCTAAACCTAGGACCAGTTTCTTTGTGTGGCCCAGTGTGATAGGCTCAGTGTGAACACACAATGAGGAGTTGGACCCCCCTCTCTTATCACGTGAAGCAGCTGCAGCTGTGTGTTTCTTTTCCAGAGATACTCAGAGATTTAGTCTGTCTATAAATAGCCCCAGATGTCAGGGGGAATCAGAAACTTTTTTGCTCCTTCTCTTCCCTCCTCCTCTTTAGCTTAGTTCAACAAATCATCTCAGAGCTCTTCCTATCCAGTGTTCCATCCAGGAACAGGAAACACAGCACAACAAAAGAAAAACAGAGCAGTGACAGTTTAAAACAATGGCCCTTTAATGGTCTCATCCAGTAAAAAGTAAATGGAAAAGTTTTTTTTTGGATTCCTTAGTTAATTTGGGCAAAAAAATTGTCTGTTGATTAAAAGTTGATCATTGTATTCTACTGGATCACCTTGAAAAGTAGGTTGGCATCAGGGATACTGCTTTAGACTGGTTCAGATCTTATTTATCAAACAGAACTTATCCGGTAGTGGTCGGTGATACTTCCCCTGTTGTTCTGTGTATACATGCTGCCACTGGGACATATACATAAACACAGTATTCAGTACCATTGTTATGTGGATGACATGCGAATGTATGTAAAACATATTGGCTCCCTGTCTACAAATGTCAAACCTGCAGCCTGAAACCTAGGTGTAATATTTGATAGTGACCTTTCATTTGAGAAACAAGTTACAAAAGAAAAAAAATGTTTTTATTAATTGAGGAGCATTTCCAAAATCAGGTCTTTTCTTTCTCGACCTGATCTCGACAAGGTCACTCATGCTTATATATCATCTCAGTTAGATTATGTATTCAGGGTTAAGGCACAAAACTATCTCACGCCTTCAACTAGTACAAAACGCAACTGCTCAACTTTTAACAAATACTAGAAGACAAGATCATATCACTACTCTTTTAGCCTCTCTTCGCTGTTTACCAGTCAGTTTTAGAGTTGATTTTAAGATTTTACTGATTACCTTTAAAGCACTTCATGGTTTAGCTACCACTTATCTTGCTGAATTGCTGCTCCACTATGAGTGCAGCCTCAGATCCTCAGGCAGGGCTCTGCTGGCTGCTCCTAAATCCCGGCTCAAAACTAAAGGTGACTGGGCTTTTGCAGTCAGCTCTGGAGCCTGAAGATCTGAGGCTGCAGAATCAGTGACATCTTTTAAATCACTTCTCAAAACTAATCTTTCAAAGAAAGCTTTTTATTAATGCTAGCACTCTGTCCAACATGCCTTATATGTTTTAGCATTATTATTGTTTCTCTTATTGTTGGATATTTTGTTCCATTTTATTTTTGTATTAATTTTAATTGTCTAATTTTATTTGCCTCATTGTGGTCCTGAAATAATTAATCCTGGTTCAACAATGTAAAGCACTTTGTAATGTTGTTTTGAAAAGTGCTATATGAATGAAAGTCTATTATTTCAATCATTTTATGAACGCAAACATTTAAATGTCAGTTCACAGCAAAAGTGCATTGTCAACTATCTACATAGATTTGTCTCCATTAAAGGGAAATAAAATACCTTTTTCAAAGTGGATTTGAATGATTAATGATATTCAGTGAAAAATCTAAAAATTAGTGTTAAAGTTAATTCTCTAGCTTGGGAGGAGTAGTTTAACAAAATAATATTGGCTCAAGGTCCATTTACTTGCTTTTTCCAGGGATTTCAACCACATTTCATGGTCTTCATCAGTAAATGAAGTTTGCTCAGTTGTCATTGAGATGGCTCAGTCATCCCCTGACCTAAGAATTAAATTTCAGTCAAATGATAACAGGTGGTCATATACTGTATGGGGGGAGACAGTAACCTCTGTCTCTGTTCAAAGATGGTCTGTGGTGTCAGATGTGAATATCCATGATCTTTCTCCGGCTGTCCACCGACTCCTGGTTGATGACCTTTGACCTCTCCTCAGTGGATACCGTGAGTGGTTTTAGTTATCAGTACTACCTTTACCATTACAGATGCAGCCGTCTAGAATTCCCAGCTGGTCCGTGACAGGGCCCATGCAGATCCATAGCAGATCCCTGTTGGGTCCCCGCTGGGTCCATGGATGTAATGAGATCCCCCTTGATGACGTAGTGAATGCAGCCCCGACTCGTAACGCCCCTAAGCACCATGCATGGAAACCAGTTGCAATGCTTTATCTATCCACCAGGAGGAGCAGTGATTATTGAAGCTGAAACGGGTTACTGCCTTCAGACTGCTGTGACCATTTGACTTCAAGTTTGCCACTCGGCATTTTCATTGAGCCAAATCAACTGTTCTTATCATATTTGATCTGTATGGAGGAGTGTGCTTCCCACACAGAGCATACTTTTAGTGAAGAGCTTGTTATTAACATAAGGTAATGAAAAAACTATGCTGTAGCTTTTTGTAAAACACTGACACAGACTGTTGTTTTTATGCATTAGCTAACATAAATATTGGACACACCTCTAGTTACTGATTATGCCTTCTATTCTGTGCCATGTAAGCACCAAGAGATGCGTTATTCAACAGAACTGTGTGAAAAATGAAAGCAATACCAGTGGGAAATTAATGATATGAAGTAAGAATCAATGGTGTGCGACGGTGTGTGCACGACACTCATCTGTGCAGCTGACTTTATCTGCAGTGGTACAGCAACACGCTGGGACAAACTGTCACAATATGTTTTTACACAAAGAAAGAAATAACTTAATGTATTATGTTTGCTGAATTTATAACAAGGCATGAATAAAAAATAATACGTCATAGACAGCATTTCTCAAAGTTCATAAAGTTTCCCCAACTCAACAACTCAAAAAACTTTGCAATTTTTTAAGGGAGTCTGGGGACTTTCTCCCCGGGCAACAAAAGAGTATATTGCAGTTAGTGTTTTACTGTATTTGTAAAATTTGACATGTGAGAGGACAGTGGACAGAAAATGGCTGGAAATTGGATTCCAACCGGCTGGCAGCCAAAGAGCGGCAATTCTGAGTGGCTGACACTGTGTAATTGACATTTCAACAAATTGTAATCATTTTCTAAAAACATGCTTAAAAAAGTCAGAATTGTTTTGTATGCAAGTTACATCGCTCTGTTCAGTAAGCCCTGTGAAACTAAACTTTGTCAAATAATTTGCAAACATGACAAGAGAGATTTTTCTGCCTGGAAGGAAGCCATCTGAAAAGGGATTTTTCAAAACGACAGACACTTGGGGATTTTTTGGGCCTAACATAGGTGCTAGGCATGGCTCAATCAGGCTGAGTTAATTACAACAAATTTTAGAGATATTACAAATTGTGGTCAACCAAATGTTTGAGCATTAAAGGACACAAACAGTGGTTTTCAGAGAGTGCAATAAATAGCACCCTGCATCTCAAATTCACATACAAGGACTTCACCGGACTGTAACAGGGTGATATGATTACAAATATGCCTTTGCTGTTTCCATAGACACAGACGGGCTATTATGTGTGGTCTCAAAAAAAAAAGGCTGTCAAACAGCCAGCAGATATAAAATATGAAAGCATTGCCTTTTCACTAACACAGAAGGAAGATTCAAAGAACTTCCTGCAGAGTACCCAAAATGATTACATGATGGAGCTAAATGTTCTCTAGTTATTTTATTATTCGTCATACTAATTAATGGTAGTAGTAAAGGCTGTTGTAGTAGTACTATTACTTAAAGCAGTAATAGTAGTAGTAGTAAAGGCTGTAGTAGTAGTAGTAGTAAAGGTTGTAGTAGTAGTAAAGGCTGTATGGAAAGCTGTTTGAGCATTTATTCCATAGCCTTAATATCAGACATCAGTTTCCTACACCAGTTTGGTCTTTGTCAGCACTAGTTGGACACTTGGTCATACTAGTTGAACAAAAACTCTTACTAGTCACTCGTTTTTAGCAACTAGTGGCACTTTTGTCCAGCTAATTCCAGCAGAAGCCTTACTTGTGACACCGGGCGCCGCACTAGTAGCACCAAAGTCCCAACTAGTCAGCTTTTTGAGTGGCTAGTGGCTCTCTGGACCAAACTAGTAACACTGAAAGTCTTACTAGTTAACCAATGAGCTGTAAAAGCTCTGACATGTTAAATAGTTACACACACTAGTGAACTAGTTAGGTCCAAAAAGAGTCACTTGTTAACTAGTGACACTGATGTTTTCCTCACTAGTTAACTAGTGGAAGACATTTTGTCTCAGTAGTCAGACTGTACCAAACATGTTAACATTAACAGGTTAACATTAAATAAGTAATATGAGTTAACGTGTACCAGTGAGGTGCAAGTAAAGTGACAGTAATGAACTTGAGAGCTCAAGAGTTCGGCAGTTTTATGGCCTGCGGGATGAAGCTGTCCCCTGAGCCTGGTGGTGCAAGACCAGATGCAGCGGAATTTTATATTTATTCCTATTTTTTAACTTCTGCACAGTTTATGTCTTTGCCTTAGATTGCCTTTTTCTCATTTCTCATTTTATTTGTGTGATTTTCTTTTGTACAATCTGTAAGAGCATTGTTGGAGGGAGCATGAGAACAAGAATTTCATTGGCAAAGGCTGCTTCACTGTAATTGTTGTGCATATGACAAATGAAGAACTTAAAATTTGAAAGTCTAAAAGAGTCATATCAGTAAATAATTTCAGCTGGCTCACACAACATATACAGCCTGCGTAGCGAAAGCAGCACATTAGGAGCAGCAGCTACAGTTCATTCAGTGTTCACATGAGATGTGCTCTGGCACAACACGAAGGTCACCCGCAAATTGGCAGCGCTCAGAACTCAATATACAATCACTGTAGTTACACTCACATTTACTCTGTTTCCCATTCGCTACTATTGAAGCCCAAATGATGGACATATTCAAGTGTGCATTTCCTGTTTAATGTGATGTCCAGCCCCTCTTCTCATTTCTCAGTTTGTACATCCTCGATTCCTTTCCTCGCGTCTTAGTCCCTCCCACCTGAGATGTGACCGGAGGAGGCAAGGAAGAGACAAGAGGAGAGAGGACCTTTAAATGGAAGAAAATAAACGTAGGGTCGCATTTACATGTGTATAGCATGAGTAAAATGCAAGCTGTTTCATGGCCTGTGTAAACAGCTGTATTTATAAAAATAGCGTATCTGTTGGGCTTCTGTGTTAAGTCTATTTTCAGGTCTTCAACTTTTCCTTTAATCTTATTCAATCAGAAGCAGAAAGAAACCTGTTAGTGCAGAGTAAAACTATTATATTTTCTTGTTTTTTAAGATGGTAATTTTTTTAGAGCTTGCACTTTGTATGAAAAAATTGAGTATTTATTCATGAGCATTACAACAAGCATTACAACATATTTGATCCTACATTTGTGTATGTTTTCACACTATTCTTCCAAAGAAAATGGACTTGGGGTATTTGTCCCTCAGAGAGGACCACTGCACAAAGAAATAGTCTGATATCGGGTACAGGATCTTCCCCGTGAGCGACAGCGTCTGCACCCGGCAAATGCTTTCAACATAAACTATCAGGACTTTCTTCATTCCCAGAATTCCAAGAAGGAGTCCTGCCACACACAGGGGAATGCAGGTCCCCGGGCCATTACACAGCACCTGAAACAACACACACACAGAAAGGAAGGGGATGAGCACATTTTCAGGAAGCGACACATACTCTGTTTTTTAAAAGCTACATAGAAAGCAGTGTCTGGGGGCTGTACAGGACATCTGTGACAGAACTCTCAGGTCACATGACAGAAACTGGTTAAAGGAACAATTCAGGGCGATATGTGTTTGCCGTCTTAAGATCAATCCCTGTGTCTCCAGTACAGAGACAGATAGCAGACTGATTTGTTTTTCATCAAGACATCTAGTTTTTCTTTTTATCAGTGACAAGGAGGGGTGTAACATCCAGTGGGGATCCTACTTTTGCCCATTTGTCTCAAGTTACACTGTGAAATTGATATCCAGGCACTGTTGTCTCCAAAGAACAGTGGAGTACATGTGAGAAAGATTTGAGTTTGGCTAACAAGGCACACAATTTAATGTGTTTTTGTTTTTTGGAGATACCAAAATATCTGCAAACTTTCTACATAACTTTTGCAGACCTGTACCCAACAGAAGCCTGTCTCTTCAATACAGAGATATATACACCGATCAGCCATAACATTATGACCACCTGCCTAAAATTGCGTAGATCCCCCTTTTGCTGCCAAAACAGCCCTGACCCGTCGAGGCATGGACTCCACTAGACCTCTGAAGGTGTGCTGTGGTATCTGGCACCAAGATGTTAGCAGCAGATCCTTTAAGTCCTGTAAGTTGCGAGATGGGGCCTCCATGGATCTGACTTGTTTGTCCAGCACATCCCATAGATGCTCGATTGGATTGAGATCTGGGGAATTTGGAGGCCAAGTCAACACCTTGAACTCGTTGTCGTGTTCCTCAAACCATTCCTGAACCATTTTTGCAGTGTGGCAGGGTGCATTATCCTGCTGAAAGAGGCCACTGCCATTAGGGAATACCGTTTCCATGAAGGGGTGTACTTGGTCTGCAACAGTGTTTAGGTAGGTGGTACGTGTCAAAGTAACATCCACATGAATGGCAGGACCCAAGGTTTCCCAGCAGAACATTGTCCAAAGCATCACACTGCCTCCGCTGGCTTGCCTTCTTCCCATAGTGCATCCTGGTGCCATGTCTTCCCCAGGTAAGCGACGCACACGCACCCGGCCATCCACATGATGTATCAGACCAGGCCGCCTTCTTCCATTGCTCCGTGGTCCAGTTCTGATGCTCATGTGCCCATTGTAGGCGCTTTCGGCGGTGGACAGGGGTCAGCATGGGCACCCTGACCGGTCTGCGGCTACGCAGCCCCATACGCAACAAACTGCGATGCACTGTGTGTTCTGACACCTTTCTATCAGAACCAGCATTAACTTTTTCAGCAATTTGAGCTACAGTAGCTCTTCTGTTGGATCAGACCACATGGGACAGCCTTTGCTCCCCACGTACATCAATGAGCCTTGGTCGCCCATGACCCTGTTGCCGGTTCACCGGTTTTCCTTCCTTGGACCACTTTTGGTAGGTGCTGACCACTGCAGACCGGGAACACCCCACAAGAGCTGCAGTTTTGGAGATGCTCTGACCCAGTCGTCTAGCCATCACAATTCCACCCTTGTCAAAGTCGCTCACATCCTTACGCTTGCCCATTTTTCCTGCTTCAAACACATCAACTTCGAGGACAAAATGTTCACTTGCTGTCTAATATATCCCACCCACTGACAGGTGCCATTGTAACGAGATAATCAATGTTCTTCACTTCACCTGTCAGTGGTCATAATGTTATGGCTGATTGGTGTATATAGAGAGAGATATATAAAACATTGAATAACCTGCATATGTTATTTGATGACTGTCTTCCTTTGATAAATCTAGTTTGATCTGGGTGGATTAGTGACGGGGTTTCTTTTTCAATTTGGGTTGCTAGTGTTTTACTGATAATTTTGAGATTGGTATTGATGAGCGATAGGGGGTGGTAGCTGGAGCATAGGGTTGGGTCTTTGCCTGGTTTTAATAGCACTGAGAGGAGGGCTGTATTCATGTGCAGTGGGATTTTTGAGTAGAAAAGTGGTGAGATTGTGTTCCAGAAGTGTTTAAAGAAGCCATCAGGTCCTGGTGCTTCATTATTTGGTATTTGTTTGGGTGTGTTATAGAATTCATTTAGCGTTAGTGGTGCATCCAATGCTTTTGTTAGTTCCTTGTTAAGTTGAGGGGGGTCTATACTGTTGAGAAAGGAGTGGATTTCTGTTTGGTTTGGGTCATGGTCCGAGGCATATAATTTACTGACAAACTCATGAAATGTATTATATATATCTGTAGGTGTCTGCATCATCTCCCCTGCTTAGTTCTTTATGGTTCATATAGTGGATTTGTCTTTGCTTCTTTTGAGTTGGTTAGCTAGATATTTACTTGATTTATTACTGTATTCAAAATTGTCATATTTAAGTCTTTGTATTAGGAATTGGGCTTTTTTGCTCATGATATTGGTTAGTTGGAAATTGAATTTTGTTAATTTGTTTTGAACTTGGATTGTCAGCATACACGTTTAATTATTTGAGTTTTTGTTTCAAATTCTTTTCAAGTTCAAGTTCCTTTTTCTTCTTGCATGATATGATTTTTCCTCTCAGTACCACCTTTGCAGTTTCCCAGAGTAAAGATGGTGAGATTTCTGGAGAGTCATTTATATCCATGAAGGATGCCCACTCTCTAGTAAAGTAATTGTTAAAGTCGGGGTCTTTAAGCAGTGATAGATTGAAATGCCATTCGCTTATGGGTTGTTTGAATTGTTTACTGTGTAGGTTGAAGGATACAGGGGCATGATCACTGATTATAATGGGATGGATTTTAAGTTCTGATATATCAGGTATGGTTGAGTTGCTGGTAAGAAAGAAGTCTATGCGGGAAAATGATCGGTGAACTAGTATGAAGTATGTATTTTCTGTGGTTGAGGGGTTTTTAATCGCCAGCTAAGACCTAGATCACTGCTTTAGTGTTTTGATGAAGTGCCTCCAATTATGATTGATGAATTTGAGATTCTATTTAGTGAAGAGAAAAAGGTATCAAAAAAGGTTGGATCGTCAGTATTGGGGTCATATATGTTTGCAATGGTAATATTATTGCTGTTGATTGAAGTGTTGGTGATGACATATCATCCTGAAGGATCAATAATAGTAGCATTATGAATTAATGTTATTCTGTTATTAGAATTCATTGATTGATGAAAAGACTTGGTTGAAATGTGGGGTTTTTAAACTTCTGAGTTTCAGTTTCTGTAGCATGGGTTTCCTGTAGTAGGCATATATCTGCTTGTAATTTGGTTAGATGATGATGTGAACTAATCCCACGGATATTCCAGGTTATGAATTTGAGTGACAAAGTGACAAATTCACCTAGAACCCTCTCTCCCAGCAAATTTCAAAAATGCAACAAGTGAGGGAAGAACAACTGTAGGGGGCATGGCCTCGTGGCTATGTAGTGTGTGGGTCAGGAGACATGGGGCAGACTGACTGACACTGATTTATATACATTTCATGACATAGATAGGTCCCAACCAGTTGGACTCTATGTCAGCATTGGCCTTGCAGGTTCAGGGCTAATTTAAAACAGTAGATGGCGTGTTGAGCCATTTTCAACCCATGTTTTGTGTTAGTGACATGTTGACACTCCTTGTATTTGTTTTTTGACATAACAGACATGGTCTATTATGCACATGATTTGCCAAAATATAGGAGAAAACTACTACTTATTGACTTGTTGAATCTCTGGGGTTGAAATAATTCCATTCAAATCCACATCAACTAAAGAAGTGGTGGAAAAACAGTAGTGTGCTGGTGTTTTTTATTTTTATTTCTTAAGTTACTCAATCAAGTAATTTTTTCAACTCAAGTAGTTATTTTGATGACTACTTTTACTTCTACTTGAGTACTTGTTTTTGCACAGTGAAAACACTTTTACTTGAGTACAGTTTTTGACTACCCACCTCTGTAGATTGCATTGTCAGAATTGGCTAGTTACATCTCGCGTTGTCAGAGTTCACGCATGCTCCCTCTGACCAACTTTTTTTCTTGAGAAACAGGGGATATGTTCACCTCTTCAGGCCTCTTACAATCCTTCTACTGAAACGATACGATAAGAACAAAATCCCTCTTTGGTTGAACTGCTCACAGCTTATGTTCACAACCTGTGATGAGGGGTCACAGGTAGACATTGAGTCATTTTAGTCGAATAGGCTAGAGCTAGACAATAGTACAAGAAATGATTCTGTGTGTGTTTGTTGTTGAGATCTTGGGATTTGGAGAGTTATGTGGTATGCTTCCAGCTAAACATGTCTGAGCTGAACTGTCCCTCAGAGAGAATAAATGTGGTAAATACATAGTCTGAAGATTAAAAAGGCAAAGAGAGCAGAAACTGGCGTTATTTGTGTGACTCAGTGGCAGCTCAGTGAGACTCAAAGACAGAAGGGGAGGGGACTGGGATAAAAAGTGGCCTCAGGGCTGAAGGAGGCTGAGAAAGTTGAGGGAGTTAGGGTTTACAGGAAACCAGACAGAGCTGCTCTTGAGTCTGGAGAAGTCCTCATACAGCTCCACAGTACAGACACAGCAGCACTGTAATATCCTCTCCACACTGCTCTGGAAACTACAGAGAACTGCCCTGCACTCTGCATTAACAAAGCAGAACAGTTCTATCATTCTTACAGCTCAACAATAGACATAGAACTGTCACTTTACACCCACAAAATGAAATGGTTCATGAAGCAGCAGATGTAAGCATCATTATTACAAACCTTTCACTTGTCAACTTGTAAAATTAGTTGGTCACTTTACAAATTATTGCTGTGCAGTAAGTAAAACCAAAAAAATCTTTAAGTCTGCCAAACATCCCAGCTATCCTGGACCCTCACCAGTGTGCATACAGAACCAACAGATCCAAAGAGGATGCCATCTCCACTGCCCTCCACTCAGTCTAACACCTATATCAAAATGCTGTTCGTTGATTTCAGCTCAGCAACACTCTGCAACTGGGCAACTGGAATTTGGACTTTCTCAAAAACAGACCCTAGACAGTTCAGATTGGCGGTCACACCTCCTCCAGTCTAGTGCTCCACACTGGAGCCCCCCAGGGCTGTGTGGTCAGCCCCCTCCTGTTCATGCTCTACACCCATGACTGCAATCCCCGACATGGAGAGAACTTTGTTGTGAAGTTTGTGGATGAAACTACCATCACCAGCCAGATTACAAACAACAATGAGAATTCATATCAGGAGGAAATCAACAATCTTGCAGAGTGGTACACAGATAACCTACTGCTCAATGTCAGCAAAACCAGGGAGCTGATTGTTGATTTTAGGAAAAAGGAGAAAAAGACACACAATTCTGTCTACATCAGTGGAGCTGATGTGGAGGAGGTGAACAGCATCACAGATAACCTGTCACGGACATCACATATCTCCACGCTGGTAAAGAAAGCTCAGGAACGACTGTATTTCTTAAGGAAACTTAAGAAATTCCCATGCCAAGTTCTTGTAAACTTTTACAGAGGAGCAATAGAAAGCATCCTGACTGGAAACATTACAAACTGGCATGGGATGTGCACGGCCCAGGACCGAAGGGCTCTGCAGCAGGTGATAAAAACCGCCCAGAACATTATTGGTACCCATCTATCGAGCATCAGTGATATCGGAGAGGTGAGGTGCCTGCGCAGAGCCCAGCCACAGCCTGTTCACCCTGCTGCCGTCAGGTAAGTGATACAGAAGTATCCGCTGTTGTACCACCAGACTACAGAGCAGCTTCTTTCCTCAGGCTGTGAGACTCCAAAACTCCACCTCATTCTTCACACTCCACCATAAATAAATGACTTTCCGTTATGCTGGTTTTGCACATTACCATACCACTACCCTGGTATAATATATGTATATAAGTAACAGTATATATTGATTTTATTTTATTTTTTATTCTATTATAATTTAAAATATTTGTATATATGTTCTGTGTGTGTAGCTTGAAAGGGGCTACAATTTTCATTTCATTGTGCAGCCCTGTGTTGTAGAATGCCAAATAAATATACCCTGAACCTTGAACATCAGCAGATTTCACCACTTGATCTTAAGCTCCCTCTGGCTGCAGTACGTAGAACTCTGAAGATGGAAATCTTATTTCCCCTACCCAGAGATTTCCAGGAACTGGATTTACATACACTTACATAAGCTGGTTACTGTCAGCTTACTTACAGTAACTTGATTTTTTACACCATAAAAATGAGAAACCCAGTTAACAAAGCTAGATTTCTGCTTGAGTAACCTGATTTCATGTCCATATACACACTTAACCTGGATTCTACATGTGTGCATATGACAAAGACAGAGACAGTACACTGTACTGTTCAACAGCACAGGTCATTTTATTCAAATAAGAAAAAAGCTCCTCAGATTGTAGGATACACTTAAAATATGCCAACTTTGGTTGAAAAACAGTAAGCAGGTTGTTACAGTGCATGTTAAAGTGTTCATGATATCCTGCCTTAACCTGATTTCTCCCAGTAACTTGGCCTGGAGTGTGCCACTGAAATAATTCCATTAATACAATGGTCAATTCAACTGAAGATATAATAAAATGAAAAAAGTTTGCATTTAGGCATTAACAAACTGTTAATAAATATTGTAAATATTGTTGTACTTAATAAACGTTTTTAAAAATAGAAACATTATATTTGTTAATTCATAAAAACATATTCTGGCTTTATTCTGTCTTTAAATGATAAATTCTTATGTTTGCACTTTCTTTATCTAATATTCTCATTCTCCTTCTACATAGTGTAATCTTAATGTTATTTCTGTCTAGTCTACACAGAAAACATCACGACTGTCCTTCCTAAAAGAGGGATCCCACCTGTTTCTCTTCCTGAGATTTCTCCATTTTTCATGTTAAAGGTTTTTTGTCTTGTTTTTTTGTGAAAGTTTTTATCTAAACCAGGATCTAAGGATAGAGGGTGTTGTATGTTGTACAGATTGTAAAGCCGTTTGTGGCAAAGTAAAATATGATTTGTGATTTTGGGATATGTAAATAAATTTTACTTGACAACTGAATTTTTAAAACGGATTGGGGAATACATTTTTAAAAAGTCTTTAATTTGATTGATGACTTTAACTTTAACTTTAACTTTTTTTCTTCCATTTACTCATGTGTCTATTATATTCAATCTCAAGATTAATCTCTCTATAAAGCAGTTTCTGCATTATGGTCTAGAGTGTGGAAATTCTGGTGACCCAAGTTGGCTAAAGATCTGGTTCTCAGCAGTTGCACCAGAAGAACCCCCTAATGGCAGACTCAGTATCATGCTCTCATGAGAGCGGCTGGAGGTTTATGACTGTTCTTCAGCCATGCTGCAGTCATAAGCCTGACTGGAACATTCCTGGCATGACTGCCCTGGCACTAAGTCCTCGGCTTTGTTTCCAACCAGCCACCAGTAATCAGAGGGTTCTGCTGGACAGACATCCAGACTGACCGGTCACAGGTCTGGAATCTGCTCTCACTACTCTCATCTGCATAACATACAGACCAGAGGCAAGCTACATTATCTGTACTTTAACAGAGGTGATAAGATGACATATTTTTTATTTCACTGACAAAAAGAGGCCTTACTGTCATTTTCCTTTTCACAGATTATTTAAGTTCCACACAAACATCAAATTTTGCTTTCTACCGAATAAGTAGTTCCTATGAAGAGTGTCCCCAGTGTGTTCTGTGGATTATCCACAGTAACAGGGACACGGTTTCTGGAAAATGTATGTTTTCCACAATGGGTGGAAGTTCAAGTAGAGGTTGTGGAGGCTGACAACACAGGTCACTGGTCCGTTCTTAGACCCCAAACCTAGACCTCAAACCTTGACTGGTGTTATCACACCTATTGTCCCATTATTCCCTCATGCACCATGGAGTTGATTCTACAAGGTTTGATGATGTCCAAGGTGACCTAACTTCAAATTTGCCCCATTTATTTATATGGCACCTTTCAAGAGCAGAACGTCACAAAATGCTTCACTAAAGAATGAGGCAACCGACATAAATACAGACTTAAGGCCTTTACACACCGGGGACGTAACGAATAAACAACATGAAAACGCTCACTCTACTGACAAAAAATGTACTCTACTACATCCAAAAGTAAACTAATCTACTCACTATCCTGCATCCGGCGGTGCTGCTCTACACGTTGACCTTGAGTTCATAGTCTTTATAATTTTTGTGTCCTTCGTCATATAAAACAGGGTTGTGACGTTACTTCTGTTCCGCACAATGTGACTGGTTGATGCCTTTATTCACCATGCGAAAGCTCAGAAAAATCGACCTCGATTCGGAATTTTTTTTTTCACTTTTTCGCCGCGTAATGTTCGCTTTCTGTGTGAAAGTACTCATGACAAAAACAAAAGTTAGAAAAAATATATTGACGTGCGAATTAATCGCATGAAAAAAAGCCTCCAGTGTGTAAAGGCCTTTAGGAAGAAAAAAACACCATAAAACAGGAATAAATTAAAATAAGAGTAAATGATGCAAATGCAAGTCTAAACAGGTGGGTCTTAAGCTGCTTTTTAAAAAGGTGTCCACAGATCTTAAGTCCAAAGGGAGAGAGTTTCAAAGTTTAGAAGTCACAGCCTCAAAAGCAATGTCTCCTTTAGTTTTAAGCCTAGATCAAAGAATAACCATCAAACCCTTATCAGCAGACCTTAGAGACCTGCTGGTATTATAGGACTGCAGTAGATCTCTAATGTAGGGAGGTGCCTGACCATGCAGAGCTCTATAAGTAATCACAAGAACCTTAAATTGGATTCTGATTCAGATGGGGAGCCAGAGTAGTGAAATCAAAATTGGTGTCACGTGAGACCTTTTGGAGGACCTGGTCAAAAGCAGAAAAAACAAACAAAACAGGAATGAATCAAACACTTGACATGTTGGTCCAGAGTCACAGCGCATAGTGACACCTACATTTCATAGGGAGGATTTAACAGAACAGGAAAGACCTTCCATTAACTTAGGGACAAGACTGGGTGAAGCAGAAATAAGAACGTAGGAAATTATCTACCATCCAGTTTTTTTATAGTGTTTAGGCAGTTATTTAAAACTGACAATTTTGCCACATTTTGAGGCTTAAATGAGATGTATAGATGAATATCATCTGTGTAGCAGTGATAGGAGATACCTTTAAACCTCTATTGAGCAGAAACCCGCAATAGTCAATGAGAGCAAGTCAGACTAACCAACCGGCTAGCAGAGGTATATTACTGCATGAGAACAGCTACTGACTGGTCTCTGGGTCCACTCACCATGTCAGGTCTGAGTCTGAACACCAGAGGGAGGGAGTACCGCAGGGCATTCAGGGTGCTGATAACAGAGGAGCTCCAAGACTGATGCACCTCCCGGCTCCGTGGGATCCGACATATGGTGAACTGGGGAACAAGGGCAGATGTCCATCAGAGGCACTCAGAGATGTCGCCATTTGTATTGCAGATTCATCAGTGAAAATGTTGTATTTGGATAAAACTGGCTTTAAACTCTCATATCTCAAATTTCACAGCCTCTCACCAGTACATGAACAGGTCAGCGGTAGACTTTTCCAATGAGTCTACACTTTTAATTACTACTGCCATATAACAATAAAGGTTTGGTTCACCCACATCACAAAAATATGTTCCCATTTACATCTAGCCATGCAGATAATTTTGGTGAGATTTCTGCCTCCAGCTCAATAAAATGGATATGGATGAAATTAAATTTATGGTGCTCAAGGCATTAAAAAATACACTTGAAACATAGCAAAGTGTCTTTCAGAATAATCCACAGACCCCACATTATCATCAGTAGAGAGTAGTTCCTGGGGTGTCCTGGCACATACCATATAACCGCAAAGTCCCTGGTTCGATTCCAGCTGGGTACCTTTGTTGCATGTCATCATGTCAGACCCCTCTCTCTCTCCCCATATTTCCTGTCTATATCTGTATGAAGGAAGCTATTAGCTGTGTGCATCATCCACTTTAATATACCCCTGCTCTACTTGAGTATTAACAGCTTCACAAAAGAGAGGCAATATATTTTGCAGACAGTGAGCTGTTCAGTAAAGGCAAAATGCCAAAAACATCTTTGGAAAAAAAAAGTCTGTGGATTATCTTGAGTCATTATCAACTTGTGTCTTCATCCAGATAATACCAAACAAAAAAACACATATATGTACAAAACACATTTAGAGCTGCAGCGATTAGTCCCACATTGATTAGTCAATCATCGAAACGTGTCTGCAATTCAATCTTTTATTCAAATAAATGTATAGTATACTGTATATTCATTTTCACGACAGTTATTTCTCGGTGATATTCAAATAGGTACAAAGTAGGAATCCGGTGTGTTGTATTTGTAGCTCATGAGTTCAAAAGAGATGACAGATGAAAAGTGTACTCATGCCACCTACTGGTGAATACTAACATTGCACCACAGACAGTCCCATCAGTTCATTTCATCAGACTTCTCAGACATCTTTTTTATTGCATGGCCAATATGCGCACTGCTCTGTTACTTCCATATTCACACATGTGCACACACATACACACACATGAATAGCTTGACTGCAAAACATTTACTTCATTCAATATGTATTTGCTATAACGAGACTTGTATCACAAGAATCATAAGAATTTTTATCTTAACTTAAACTGATATTTTACATTTTATTTTATATATATATATATGAGATCAAAATAAATAATTAAAAAAATGGATATAATAGATTTTCACAATAAATGTTACAAGAAAATAAGTGGATATGAAATATATAAATAACCTGTAGGTAATGTCTCTGTTTGAACCAACTGTCTGCTGTAAATTATTTTCAAACCTCACCTGATATTCTGTAACTCTGTACTTCAGTCTGTTGATTAGGCTTCGCAACTCAGGGGCCCCTTGTCACAGGTTTCAGATGTCTATGAGTTTTTAGCAGTTCCACCAAAGACATTTCCCCTCTAAACGTCTCACATGGTTTCATTTCAATAATTGTTTGAGGCCCAAAACAGCCCAAACCCGGCAACTCTGCATAGGTCTTACCGGCAACGCTGTGTGGAGTTAAAATGAAAGTTGACAATGAAACCTATTTGTGAGGACAATTCAGCAACAACTTGCCATGCCCCTTCCATCAATACCCAAATCTAAGCCTATGGACAGTGTGTACCTGTGACTCAGAGTCTGAGTGTTGTTTAGAACTTTCAAAGGTGCAGATTTTCTCCTCACTCATCCTGTCAGTGTCAGCGATAACATAGTGTCGAGGTGTGTAGGCTGCAGACAGGCACTCCATCAGCCGCAGGATCTCTGTGGTGTGTCCACCTGGAAAACACACAAGACACACTGTCAATTACAGATGATAAATGTGATAGATTGATTTTAGTAGGAAGCTGATCATTGATATCTCCCCTTTTCAGGGCGCAACATAAAAACATGAAGTAGAATGTGAACAGCAGCTCTGTGACCTTTCAAGACAATGACGTGACTAGACCCTTAGGTGGAAGATATTAACTAGGTTTCCATCCAAATGTAGCGCAAATTTTAACCAAATTTTGAGAAAATCGTTACAAAAAAATGCCTGGCACATATGCCAAAAAAAGGTTTCTAGCTTACGGGTTTGCTTCCAAGGTATGCGACCCACTTAATATGTGCAGTAGTGTTTCTACCGCTGGCCCCGCCCACGAGTTCCTGCTCGGCCTATAGACTTTTTAAATCACTTTTCTCGCCTCAAAGAAAGTTTTACAAATATAAAACCCTTCATGGATCAAAAATTCATAAAAAAGAAAGAGTTTTACAGTTTTACAGACATCTCTTTTACAATGGTGGCCTATGGGCAAAATGCTTTTTGGGCTGCAGGGGAATTTTTTGCTGCAATACCATGAGTGGCCACTGGGAAAATCTGGAAGCAAGGCTGAGCAGCGGAGCCCTATCCAGGTCTTATTATACATCCATGCATTAAACCCGTTAAACTATTACAGGGGAGGCGGGCCAAAACAGCAGCTTGAGCAGGCACTTTTTGCAACACTGTGCACCAGGCTTTTGAAAGTCTAGTGAAATGTTTTCTATTCAAATTATTTATTATTTAAAACAAGATACTAAGCTATTTCTACATCTGCACAAAAGAGGTTATAAGCAACTTTAGTTCCTTTTTATGTAGTCTTCTGTTCATGTCTTTTTCTATTTTCTCTTTATATGCCAGGGGGTTAAGAAACAATGTAAAATGTAAGGCCTTGTTTTTATTTGCTAAACAGCTAAAAACTGATTTTGTATTTTTTCAAGAATCGCATTCACTCGCAAAAGATTGTACGTTTTGGAAATCACAGTGGGGCAATCACATATCTTGTTTAAAAAATAATTTTGGATTCTCATTTTACATTCTCATTGTGACACTCATGGTCACTTTCTTTGTTTGGTCATTAAGGTTAATAACATAATTTTGATTGTTGTCAATATCTATGGTTCCAATTCTAAATCAGATAATGACCAGCAACTCGATTCTTTGGAAGATAGACTTGCAAGTTGGCTATTTAAATTTCCTGATGCTTACTTGTTGATAGGGGGTGACTTCAATGTTGTTATGGATAAGGTTAGTGATAGATGCCCTCCACGTCAACCCTCACAGTCAAATTCTACCTTAAAACGACTTATGAGCAGGTTTGATTTAACTGATGTATGAAGGGAGAAATTCCCAGATAGTAGGATATACACCTGGAGCAATAAAGACTGCTCCAGACGATCACATATAGACCTCTGGTTTGTGAGTTTTTTGTGAAAAATTGAATACACTACATTAGAAAATCTGTTGTTATCAGTTCTTGCAAAAATGGTGGTCTTGACTTTTTGGACTTCTCCACCTTGAATAATGTGTTTAAGATTAACGGGTTAAAGCATTTTTTGAAAAATGACTCCTCCATGTGGAACTTTATTCCCAAATTTGTTTTTGATCAAATTGGAGGACTCCCTATTGGTATGCAATTATAAAACAAATAAAATACTAGTTAAACTGTCAGATTTTCACAAACAGGCTTTATTGGTGTGGAATTTAATTTACAAGCACAATTTCTCACCACAATGTTATTATATCTGGAGTAATGGGGATATTTTATGTAAAAATATGAGTATTTTTCTAAAGAATTTGTTTGACAGAAACATATTTTTGGTGAGTCAACTGATTACCCCAGAAGGTTATCTTATAAACTACGGTGAATTCATTTCTCATTTCAGTTTTCCTGTAACAATTAAGGAATTTGCTCTGGTAATGGGGGCTATTCCTAATGGTTCTGTGATTTTGTTTGGTCATAAATACTTTATTACTAATAAGAGAGATTTTCTTTAAAATTATACACAAGTTTTACCCTGCAAAGCATTTTCTCAAGAGATTTAAGGATGTCCTAAATATAAATTGCTCTTTTTGCACAGCTCAACCAGAAACCGTGCCCCATCTTTTCTGGCAACGTCAGTATTCTAAAAACATATGGAAAGACGTTTCCAAATGTATAACTGACATCTTGTACAAAGATTTTGCATTATTTTATGAACATGTGATATTCGGTTTCTTTACCTATGACAGGAAATTTGAGGAAAAGGCATATATCATAAATGTATTGATTATTCTAGCGAAATTCTATATACATATGTGTAAGTTTACAAACCAAAGGCCCCTTTTTACATTTTTTTTTACAAAGATTTTGAACAGTACATAAAAACTATTAAATCTTGTACCAATAAAAAGGCCATAACAACTGTAAAGACATGTGTTGCCTGTAAAGTATGTAAGTAAACAAAATGTGATCTTAGCTGTTCTGAGCACACTTTGTATCCCAATGAAGATGTGTCTCACTGATTTTCTCCAGTGTTCTGAAGGAGCCGATCTCTTTTGACTGAGATATATTGGCTAAAACAAGAGACGCTTGTTTTCCGTCTATGAGCTGTGTTCTGACTGTATAGGGGCCTTGATTCTTAAATTGCCTATACAATTACAAGTTATACCTTAAAAGGTTTTATATTTGTAAAACTTACCTCGAGCCGAGAAAAGCGATTTAAAAATTTGTGACGTCATCACAATGTAAAGTCTATGGGCCAAGCAGGAACTCGCGGGCGGGGCCAGCGGGGGGAAACACTACTGCGCATATTCAGTGGGCCGCATAACCCGGAAGTAAACCCGGAAGCTAGAAACCTTTTCAGCATATGCGCTAGGCAAGCATTTCTCATTGGACTGAATAGGGGGCATCTTTTGGTCTGGTATCCAGTTAATACATCCATGTGAAAAATGAATGTAGAAAATGTGATGAAAATATATCACTTATGTTTGTTTCATCTATTCATTTGAGGAACGTTACAGTGTCCCCATCACTCCACACAGATCTGATGTTTTTGTCTGCTGCTATTTTTGTATCTTCAGATTTAAGCTATTATGTCAGTAACGAAATACATAGAAAACACCCCTGTCCTCATACTTTTGTGTATTTTTGTTCTGGGTCTGTTTTTCCTGGTTTGGTCTAGGCCCCTTAGTTCTACTGAAGAGAAATGGTAATGCTACAGTGATATGCCCCTGTGCACAAAGCCAGCTTGATAAAGGAATGGTTTTCTCAATTTGGTGTGGAAGAACTTGACTGGTCTGAGTCTGAGTCCTGACCTCAATTCCATTAAACACCTTTGGGATGAACTGGAACTCTGCAAGCAAGGCTTTATCACCCTACATCAGTGTTGAACCCCACTGAAGCTCTTGAGGCTGATGGGAACAAACCCCAGCAACCAGGTTCAACATCTGGTGGAAAATCCTCCCAGAAGAGTGTGGAGGCTGTTACAGGAGCAGATTATGCCCATGGTTTTGCAATCACATGGCTAGAATGAGCAGGTGTCCACATACTTTTGGCCACGTAGTGTATCTGTAGGCCTACTCATCATTATAATCAGATAATGTTCATGTCTGGAGCAAATAAGAACAAACAGTTCTTTTTTGATGTTTCTGGAACTTTGTGGAACTGTGTGATTTGCTCTGGTTATTTTTCTTAGTTTCTTATACATGTATGACTGTTATAACTGATCACTTGAATGAAAGTTTGTCACGGTTTAGGGAGGATAGTGTCTGTAAAATTATATTAATGACCCTGGAAAAGATCTCGTTTTAAAAAAGCGCCACCCCCACCCGTACAAATATTTTTGTACAGTCCACTACCTACAATACGCGTTGTTAGCGTGGAAGCTATGGAAGGCAGCTAATCTAGGCAGTAGTCTACTTGAAAACGTATTCTGCTTGTTTGCCCTTGCGCTAGAATTTAAAATAATACCTGACACGTCGGAAAGTACATGGCTTAACGTTAAGTCATATGAATATGACTGAGGTACCAGTTAAGCTTTATCACGGCTGAGAACAGCACATCACAGTTAGCCCTACCGTGGTACATGGATGTAAGTTAATGTCATTAACGTTACCTGAACCCGCAACGGCGAGAACAGCGACCGGACCTTTGGTTCCAGGTTGATAGTTCGATCCTGTCGTCACAACAATATATAACCGGATAATAAATAACAAACATACAAGTATGACAGCAAACACAGCTCCTACCAGGAACGACATGGTGCCGTCTACGGCAGCTGTGTAGGACCAAATCAGATGCGGTGCTTTAACCGAGTTTGGTTCCCTGAGTTTAGGCTTTCAGGCAGATCTTGTTCTCAGGCTGTGTACAAATCCTTCACCAGCAGAATGCTCCTAGCTATGGATGCAGGGAAAAGATAGTTCGTTTAATGTCATCACTGTCTGCTGCTTATTCGCTACACTGTAACACTAAAACTGAAACAATGTTTCTATTTGCAATTGTTGCCACTCAGCTGGACAGAGTAGTGCTCATAGATATAAAACTGTTTTATATCTTTGGTAGTGCTCACATCTAGACATTCCAGACCATGGATGAGGGCCCGCTTTGGTTATAGTTGTTCCTTTTTTCCATGCTTTATTTAAAAGTTAGTTTATATGATTTATTTACTTATTTTTATTGTATTGTATCTTATAGTTTACTGCTGCTCAGATTGTTTACTGTATAGTATTTGCCTGTATGTTGTTGTTGTTTTGCTTTTTTTTGCTTTTTTTTTTGTGCAAAAATTAGAGACACGTTATTTTCTGATGAAAGTTGGTATTTCCGATCTTCCCTATAGGACGTGAATGCAGCATGTGTTCAGACAGCGGAAGCTGAGCAGCATCAGGATCAGAATGGGCAGCTAGCAGCTGGTCTGCGTCTCTGTATTAACAGCAGCATTCCTGTGAAGCTCGATGACAGGTGGGTAACATACCATCACACTCACACAGTGTGTGTAGTCTCCCTGTGAACGTTCATCTCTGAATCGGAAAGTTAAGTTGAATGTGTGTGAGTGTGTGTATGTGTGTGTGTGTGCGTATTGTCATCAGCTTGCTGTGTAGTGTGTGTTTTGCGGCACTATGGCAGAGTAGCAGCAGCCGTGATGCAGCGCTACAGGTACACACAGGCTGCCTGTACACACACGGCCTTCACAAGATCACTGTCACTGCAGACAGAAGGTCGTTAGAAGACGCAGCTTCTCCAGGTGGACGGATGTCCTCTGATCGACTTTTGCCGAACTGCTGCAGCAGATGATGGATAGCTATTGCAGGACAACACACCTGCTCGAGCCTTCTAATAAGGCAATTAGCCTAGTCCGAATACAGTCACCCTTTATAAAGAGTTTATAAGTTATAACTTGGCCTTATTAATGGTTAATAAATCATTTATTACCAATTATAAGAACAACTTTTGGGTTGCCAGCTAGGTTGTGAAAATGTAAAGCTGTTGAGGTTCTTTGAGATTAAACAGAGTCGAGTCATTATTAAAGTCATTAGGGTAATGCAATCAGCAAGACTTAGAAAGTCATCTAATCATCATAATTATTAATGTTAATACGTCATTAATAATTAGTTCTTATAATCAGTGTATGCTGTTGTAAATGTTAAAAAGTTATTAATAAATGAATATCAGTCCAGATGCACTGCAGCACTTTTCCAGTGGTCAAACAATCCATTGGAAGAGCATTTCTGATGAACGAAAGATCACCAGGAGCAGGACCGGCCACAACCTGGCAACCCAAAAATTATTCTTATTAATGTCATATAACTGAAAACACATTAGTAAGTGATTTATTATTATTATATAACATAAATAAACCCTTTATGAGCAGTGACTTATGTTGGTCCCAATATTTCTGCTTTCAAAAACACATATTTAAACAGTTAAGAATGGTTAAAATCTGTGCAGCAGAAGCAGAAAATCTTGACTTTTAGTGCCTAGTATGGGTAAAGCTCCAAAACACATACATCACACCACACCACAAACACCATAATGCAGCCAGAAGCATCTTTTCATTGGACACTCCATGCCTAGTAAACATCAACAGCTTTCAAACTCCACACCTCCGGTTTCTGTTTCTGTTCTTCTCAGCCCAAGCTGAGATAACCCTGATGACATCACTATGACATCATCAGGATTATTTTCTCAGACCTGGCAAAGCTCCTCCAGAGCCACAGAATCATTACACAACTGTTGTCACAGGATGAGTAGGACTAACTGTGACTAGTAACCTGACCTTAATGTGTAGAGTGCCCCTTTAATAGTAAAGTAGCGAACTAAGTCTAGCTCTGTCTGACTGTTGATATCAAATGCACTGCTATGTATTTGTGGTAATTATAATAATAATAATAAACTTTATTTATAGAGCACTTATCAAAACAAGTACAACGTGCTTCACATAGAAAAATGGCATACAAGAGCAAGTGGATCATAGAATACATGGAGGGCATAATTAGAATACTAATAAGATAATAAGTGAAAAATAAATAAATAAATAAAACATACAAGTCAGATAAATCAGGATATGCTTTCCGATAAAAGTACGTTTTTAGAATTAGCCTGATATTAATCTGTTTAGACTTGCTTTGAGATCAAACTGCAAGCAGGGATAAAGTTTAAATTTAAATGAAAGTCATAAAATCTGAGCATGTGTAAACTGCTGTTGTTGGCTGTGATGTTTGATTTCATCATTCCTGACATAGGAAAACAGATAATGGCCCAGGCTGATGCATAGCCATTCTGCCTGCAATCATGTGTAGGACATCATGAATGAATTCCCAAGAAAACCTTTTCAGTTAGTGGTGCTTTAATTCTGCTTTTTCTAACTTCTAACTCTTCTCCTTTCCTCTTACCTGCCTTAGATCCACTGAAATCCTCCTAAGCAGTAAACCACAGAAGAAGAAGTGACAGGGAGGAAGGATGGACTCCATATCTATGATGGGCAGCAGCAGGAGCCCTGTGTTCCTCACAGCCTCCTCCTCCCACCACCTCCACCATGCCCAGGCCTGTTTCCGTCCCAATGGTATGAAGAATGGAGTTGGAGACGCAGGGACCACCTGTCTGCCTGTCCAGCCCACAGTGGCCATCCTGGGCTCAGGTGACTTCTCCAAGTGCCTGACCATCCGCCTGCTGCGCTGTGGCTTCCATGTGGTGGTGGGCAGTCGCCATCCCAAACTGGCAGCCCAGTCATTTCCCCACGTGGTGGACGTGACATACCATGAAGACGCTGTGGGGAAGGCTAGCATCGTGTTCCTGGCAATCCGCCGTGAGCACTACTCTGTCCTGTGGGACCTTAAGCATCTACTGGACGGTAGATAACACACATACACATCAATGTCAATTTAAGGGAAGAAGACGTTCTTAACACTTTCTCTTCGCTTTTACACTCAGTCAAGTGTAGTAGCTAACTGAAGCGCATTTTAATTTCTTCAAGCTGATTTTTATATTGCACAAAACAGTGAAGCAATGGCTGACTGAAGGAAAGTAGGTAGGATTATGTGTATAAAAGGGTAAAAAAATATCTTATAGTCTTTAAAATAGTAGTAGTCTAAGAGGCTATTAGGCTGGTAAGCTCCTTGGTAACACTGGAGTATAGCCTACACTATGGGTATATTGGGTATGCTCAATATTAAAGGGAATGTTCAGATTTTTGCTATCTTAATACAATACTCATACGCCATATGTACACTGAAAGAATTTTTAGCTGCTCTAATCATTCCTCTTGTCCACACTGGCCATGAAGTGATCCCTTTCCCATATGATTCAGATGTAAGAAATGAGGGACAAAATCCACAGTCCTTGTTCTGTGTAAATACATCCTGAGTATAGGAGCCATGTATTACATCATTTGTTTATTGCTCATCTCACCTATTACGTATGGCATGATGTCACGTGGGTTGGTCCGGCAATAATCACTGTCTATTTATTCACCTGTTCACCTGCATGGCGGGGACTGAGAGGGGGTGAGTAGGGTCCTCACATTTTCTGTTGACCGCAAATCGCACTGCAAATCTCATCATCCACGTTCATTTTAGCACATATCATTTCATATATTGGATTTCTTTCTGTTGGACAATAAAACTTTAAAACGCAACTTCAGGAGTGGAACTGGATCATTCAAACGGCGCGTCATACAAAAGTGTTGCTTGTTCCCTGCCTCAGCCTCTCAGCGGCTTATGGAGGTTTTGAGAAGTCGCTACACTGAGGTTCAACCGAAGATAATGTGAGGCTTTAGCAGTCTGAGTCAGACAAGTCAGTGAGGATCCTTGAAAGCGAAATTGTTTTAGAACAAAATACCTTCTTTATGTTTCCCCAGACAGTGGAGGCAACACAAAGAGGGAGTAAAACTGTAATTTTGGAGGATACCCATGTTGAAGCCTCATATTAGCTTCAGCTTCATTAGATTTTGTCCTCCCCATCTCTTACAATGTAGATGCACTACAAAAAGATCTCTTCATGGGCAATATGGACAGGAGGAATTGTTGTGTGTGATTGAGGTGAGTGTTGTATTAGGATAGACTTGAAAAATTCTGAACTTATCATTTAACATTTCATCATGTATTATGGTGTCTGTCAGACGCTACAAAACAATTAAAGTATACAATACTTCTACTTACATTGCAAAGTATACAAAGTATTGCAGCCAGAATATGTTTTGAACTTCAAACGTGTAGATCCTCAATAAAACGCTAATTACCGGTAATAATAATAATGATTAAAGCAACTGTACTGAAGCAACTAATACATGTGCAATGATGTACTATAATTTAAAGCAATCACATTCATACTACAGCTGTCAACAACAAAGGTAGTTAGAGGAATCACCAAGGAGGTTTTACTGTCTAGTATGGCACTAATTGCCATAGTTCAGTCTTACAATCCCAAATAGCCTAGAAAGGCCTATTGTGTAGCTGTAGTAGTAGCTGACAGCCCTAGTTTAGTATATATTTAATGTCTTTAACTACAGAAGTCATGTATGTTTGTTTTTTGTTCTGTAGGCAAGATCCTGGTGGATGTGAGTAACAACAGGAGGGTGGACCAGTATCCAGAGTCTAACGCTGAGTATCTGGCTTCACTGCTGCCAGACTCCATCGTGGTCAAAGGCTTCAATGTCATCTCAGCCTGGGCCATGCAGCAGAGCTGCCCCAAAGATGCCAGCACACAGGTACAATCAAACATATTCTATTCTTTGAAAAAGAACAAAAAACTTAACTCAAGGTCCACTTACAAGCTCTTTCTGGAGATTTCAATGGCCTTTCATGGTCTTCAACAACAAATGGAGTTGTTTGTTCAGTTGTCACCAAGATGGCTCAGTTATAATCAAGTCAGTAGTATGGTATGGACCTTCAGTCACATATGTAGTTGTATATGTTCAAAAAAGGTCTCTGTTGTTGGATGGGAATGTCCTCCCTGATCTTTATCCGGCCGTATACTGACTTCCACAACAGGGATGGAGGCAAGGCAAGACCCAGCAAGGACAACAGGAAGGACATGAGACTGAATGAACACACCAGACCAAAACCTCTCACAGCTTCCACTGAGAAGAGGTCAAAGGTGTCAGTGGACAGCCGTAGAAAGATCAAGGAGGACATTCAAATCTGACACCAGAGACAGGGGTTACCATCTCCACACATATAAAACCATCTGTTTTCATGTGACTGAAGTTCCACACTTAGGTCATGTGATAGCATCTGGGCCAGCTCGATGACAAGTGAGCAAACTCCATCCCCTGAGGAAGACCACTGCTTGTGGTGGAAAACTCCAAAACAAGCTAGTAGGAGAAGTTATGATGATTTTGTCAAACTTCTATTCCAATGGCCAAGAATGAACATTCATACTCAAATGTTGCCACAAGATCAATCATGATTTGTTAGGATCTGTGTTTTCTCTTATAGTGGGAGAGCCAACATACTGAATGTGACAAAGACAATGACAGTTCAGTCTGTGCGACTGCCTTGCTTGCTCTCTGACTCATAAGTTATGTTATTATTTATGTACAAATTATAAAAAAGTCCTATGAGCCTTCACATCCAGAGCAAATGAATTCCTATAGTCACAACAATAGAGCTGTTGGCTGTAAAATAAATCCTGAAATAATCCCCCAGCCAGTCAGCTGTCCTTATCAGTGGTTTGGATTATGAAACTACAGGTCACAACTTCAGTTCTGCCATTAAGAAGCATCTTAAAACTAAAATTAAAGCTGTATATGGTAGTGATGAGTTTCATGGAGAACACTTGATAACAAGAATATTGCAGCAGAGAAAATGTGATTAATTTTAGGATTCAGCAAGGAAAAAGAAAACGGAATTTATCTGCTAGTGTAATGAACAGATAAGCCAACTGCAAAGTTCAGTCTTTCTTTAGATCAGTGATTCTCAATTTGAGGGTGTGGTGAGATGATTAAAAAGGTAGGAAGGTAGAAGAAAAACATTTCTGTCATTGTGTTATTATTATTATTTTTCCTGACTTTTCTCAAAATGCTGGCATTTTTACCTCTACAGGACTCTTAAATCTATTCAAATTAAACAATTTCAGAAGAGAACATTTCTTTTATTGTTTAACTGTTCATAGCTCATAGACAACCTGGGACAA
Organism: Macquaria ambigua; assembly: GCA_008360985.2. Lineage (NCBI taxonomy): Eukaryota > Metazoa > Chordata > Actinopteri > Centrarchiformes > Percichthyidae > Macquaria > Macquaria ambigua. The sequence continues at coordinate 29,755 of VMKM01001821.1, forward strand.
AGGGTTGCAACTTGGCATGGCTTGGCTATATTGGGTCACAAGCCAAAAAGGTTGGATCCAGTGCTTTAGATCATATCAACATAGGCAACAGATGTGAAATGATGTTATGTTGAGTAGGCATTAGTAAGACTGAATAAGCAACATCATTTCAGTTGGACTTTAAAATGTGCTAACATTCTGTAATAAGAGCAGTTTTCAACCTTTTTTCACATGACCCACAAATTTGCTAATAATATGATGATACTATTCAATCTGTATTTAATACAAACCAACCTGTTTTCAGAAATCCTCTAGAGATGAATAATAATAAGGCTCTAACTTAAATACCAGTATCAAGAAATTGACACTTGAATGAAGGAATAAGATTGTTGGACTATTTTGGAAGAAAATTATTTTATGACATATACCACCACTGACAGGTGAAGTGAAGAACATTGATTATCTCGTTACAATGGCACCTGTCAGTGGGTGGGATGTATTAGGCAGCAAGTGAACATTTTGTCCTCGAAGTTGATGTGTTGGAAGCAGGAAAAATGGGCAAGTGTAAGGATGTGAGCGACTTTGACAAGGGCCGAATTGTGATGGCTAGACGACTGGATCAGAGCATCTCCAAAACTGCAGCTCTTGTGGGGTGTTCCCGGTCTGCAGTGGTCCGTACCTACCAAAAGTGGTCCAAGGAAGGAAAACCAGTGAACCGGCGATAGGGTCATGGGCGACCAAGGCTCATTGATGCGCGTGGGGAGCGAAGGCTGGCCCTTGTGGTCTGATCCAACAGAAGAGCTACTGTAGCTCAAATTGCTGAAAAAGTTAATGCTGGTTCTGATAGAAAGGTGTCAGAACACACAGTGCATTGCAGTTTGTTGCATATGGGGCTGCGTAGCCGCAGACCGGTCAGGGTGCCCATGCTGACCCCTGTCCACCGCCGAAAGCGCCTACAATGAGCACGTGAGCACCAGAACTGGACCACAGAGCAATGGAAGAAGGTGGCCTGGTCTGATGAATCACATTTTCTTTTACATCATGTGGATGGCCGGGTGCGTGTGCGTCACTTACCTGGGGAAGACATGGCACCAGGATGCACTATGGGAAGAAGGCAAGCTGGCAGAGGCAGTGTGATGCTTTGGACAATGTTCTGCTGGGAAACCTTGGGTCCTGCCATTCATGTGGATGTTACTTTGACACGTACCACCTACCTAAACAGAGTTGCAGACCAAGTACACCCCTACCACAGCACACCTTCAGAGGTCTAGTGGAGTCCATGGCTCGACGAGTCAGGTCTGTTTTGGTGGCAAAAGGGGGACCTACACAATATTAGGCAGGTGGTCATAATGTTATGGCTGATCGGTGTATATGTAACTGCTGGGAGGCTTTTAAGGGACATATTCTATATTTTTTCATGTTGACAATAAGAAAAATATAGTTGCAAGGGCAAAACCAACAACCTGTTATCCAGTTTCTTAATACTTTCTGACTTCCCCTGTCTGTGGCTCTCAGCCCCAAGTCCATTTGTTCCTACTGAAGATGTGAAACTTTAAAAACTGCTTACAAATATATAGTTTAATTTTTAAAAAAAAGGCTCAGTAATTTCCCAAAACAGCTGGTCACTGTAGTTTTTAGCAAACGTCACTCAAACAGAAGGAAATAGTGCATTTTTTGGGGGCTATTTTCAGCGGCGGATGAATCCACATTTACTGCTCTAGTTAGTGTGTGTGATCATGGCAATGAAGGAACATGTCACCCAGTGCAACGGTGTGGCTAAGTGATGTGTTTTTAATTGTTTTTGGACAACAATGGAGCTCTATGGCACAGAGGAATATGTCATATACTGTATGTCATATGTGCTCCCCTCTCTGTTCCATCCTTCCTGGTTGTCTGCAGTGCACCTCTAACCAATCCTCCTCTCTGTAATCCTGGCTCTTTTTAGGTGTTCATCTGCAGTGACTCGGTGGAGGCCAGACAGCAGATTATGGAACTAGCCCGCCAGCTCAACTTCCAGCCAGTGGATATGGGCACCCTGTCTTCTTCGCGGGACATTGAGAACATGCCCATACAGTTATTTCCTGGCTGGAAGGGCCCTGTCCTCGCTGCCGTGGCCCTCTCCATCTTCTTTTTTGCCTACTCTTTTGTACGAGATATCATCCACCCATATGTGAAATACAAGCAGAGTGACTTCTACAAGATCCCCATAGAGATGGTGAACCGAACACTGCCCACTGTTGCCATCACTCTCTTGGCCCTGGTGTACCTGGCAGGCCAGCTGGCAGCCGCCCACCAGCTCTACTATGGTACCAAGTACAGGCATTTCCCACACTGGCTGGAGGGCTGGCTGCAGAGCCGGAAACAGCTGGGCCTCCTCAGCTTCTTCCTGGCTGCTGTCCATGTTCTCTACAGCCTCTGTCTGCCCATGAGGAGATCTGAGAGGTACCTGCTGCTCAACACCGCCTACCAGCAGGTCAGTGGGATGGAGGGCTCTGACATCATGTCCACACTGAAACTCAAAAACACAAAGCTGGCATTTTCCACCAAAATTAAAAGAATGTTTTTTACATTTTGAGAAATAATTTTATAATTTGCTCCAATGATAACAGTGATATGAGAATATCAATATCAATATCTTGTCTGTGCTTTAATTACAGAGCGTTTAGACTAGCTTAGCATAAAGACTGGCAGCTGGGGCAAAGTCTAATGTTCAAAAATACACCTAACAAAACCTCTACAGCTGGACACAGCCTATTGTCGTCATGGTGAGGTTGCCTTACTTCCTGGTTACTGGTCACATGACATAACTTCCTGTTACTGACATCTGCGACCCTTAAAGTGACCACAACGAAATACAGAAACATAAAAATTACTTCAAACGAGACTTCTAACATATAACCTTGGTTGTAACAAAACAAAATGAGTCCAGTTTTATTGGGTCTTGGGGTAATATAAAGTATTTCAGTTTTGTGCTTACATGTTACATATTCCTGAATTAATGTGTTTAATCAAATTACCACAGAGCAAATCTGGGGCAGGTAGTTTTCCTGTATAAACTGTACACATTACACATGGGATGACAGGGGGTTAATATGGGCTAAGCAGCTCACCTTTGTCCCAGGTCCCTTTTGCAGGTTAATCTAGCCATGTATTAAACAAGAAGTGAAAGATGATGATTGTGGTGAATTCCATCTTGAGCATCCTCTGTGTTGGCAGATCCATGCTAATGTGGAGAATGCGTGGAATGAGGAGGAGGTGTGGAGGGTGGAGATGTACGTTTCCTTTGGGATCATGAGTCTCGGGCTCCTGTCACTCCTGGCGATCACCTCCATCCCCTCTGTCCATAGCACGCTCAATTGGAGGGAGTTCAGCTTCATACAGGTACAAACATATAAACCAGGGGTTTTCAAAGTCTAACACTGGATTATTTTAATCCTGAAGAAAACTTAAAAATGTGATAACCTTCAGGCAAGTTCTGGGGTTGTAAGGTGTGTCTTTTTTCTACGATTTTGAAGTGGATTTATAGACGTTTATCTGTGATGGACAAGGCGATAATAATATTACCAGAAAGTGTAAGTTACACTGAAACTAAAAATATGTGTATCATATCTATGTGTTCAGATTTGATTGAGTTATTACTCAGAGAAGCAGGAGTACAGTTTTTGATGCAAATTGCAGCAATTGGGCGCTAAGGGTTTTAAAGTACCTTAGTAGCCTCCATGAGCTGTGTGTGACAGCCACTGCTTCTGCCTGTAACTGCTGACCGTGTTGGTGAGTGGGGCAAATCAGCAGGCAAAACTACAATAACTAACTTCCAGTTGTTTTTAGAACACCATCATCCACCTGCCCCTTTCACGTCACACAGTATCTTTGCCTCACATCTCTCCCTCTGGCTGCAACTCTCCTGTGCCACCCTGGGGAGGCGCGCCTCAAAGTTTGAAAACCCCTGATTCCAACAGAAAAGACTAAGTAAGCAGGAGGAATAGCTTAAATAGACAAACTGCAAAGGGTACATTGGATGTGTGTTACACAGAGTGAAGTTTGTTACATGGGAATCGTACAGTGTGACTGGAGTTGTGTGTCTGAACTGGCTTGCTGGCTTTGCTCTCTTTGCTGTTTGATTACAGGAGTTGTTACTGCATGTACCATTATGAGTCTTCCTGTCTTTGCTGCAGTCCACTCTGGGCTACATCGCCCTGCTCATCGCTACCTTCCATGGCCTGCTGTTTGGCTGGAAGCGAGCCTTTGAGGAGGAGGCCTACCGTTTCTACCTGCCCCCCAGCTTCGTGGTGGCCCTGGCCCTGCCAGTGTGTGTCATACTGGGGAAGGTGCTGATACTGCTCCCCTGTGTGGCCTGCAAGCTCCACCGGATCCGTCGGGGCCAGGACAGCAGTCAGTATCGGTGCCAGCGCCTGGAGCCAGTGGGCTCAGCTGCCCACGTTTCACCTGAGAGAGTCACCATCATGTGATCGGCACAGCACAGAGCTGTCTGCTCTTTTATTGGGATTTTCACATATACTGACATAGTTAGCTGTTCTATTGAAGCAAATGAACACTATTTATTCATGTGATTCTCATAGAGTGGGCATATTATTCTTACTTTGTTACTGTGAACAGTTTTTGCTGACATGTGAATTGTGTACTTGTGTACTTATTAGCTGTTACTATTCACTATAACTACTGACCTTGTATGACTATTATGTTACAGTTTCCCCATCTAGATTGTAAAACTGAATATTCTTCCCTTGGCAGTATCTTGCCAATATGCTCCAAGTACTAAAGTAGTAATAATATTTATTCCTGTCCTTGTGTTCTGGTAGACATTACACTGAGATACTAAGTGTTGGTTATTACTTTAAAGGGAACTCCACCAATTTTACACATAAAGGTAATATTACTAATTCTACCCAGCCTGTGACAACAGTTGTATAATGTCTTCTGTGGCTTTTGAGGAGCTTTGTCAAGTCTAAGAAAAAAACCCTGATGATGTTATAGTGATGTCAAAGAGGGTGGAGACTACAGATTTATAACAGAAAGCCTGTTTTAAAACAGGGGCCATGGACTTTAAAAGATGTGGGTGTTTACCAGGCAGAGGTGGTTCAATGAAAAGACACTAATCAGTTGCATTATGGGAAGTGTAGGATCCAGTGTTTTTGGAGCTTACTACTGAGTTGCATTTTTTTATCTGTCTCTTGTGAGTGCCCCAATTTCATGGAAGTGCAATACTAAATTGCTGTAGTACCCCCTTAATTATGTACAGTGTTTCTGCTTGTAGGTTGACAAATTTAATACCATACAAATTTCTTTTCAGTAGTGATTTTATTCCTACAGCTCACAACAAAATAACATTGAATTGGCAGATGTGTAAGCGATGTAGAAGAAATAATTTATTTTTCAGGTTGGAGAATATTACTAGTTACAATTATCTCCTTCAGTGCTTCAAATTGTTCTCATTTGTGGTGACAATGTCACACTTCAAACTGTCAAGAAATGTTTTGAGGTTTTTGTTGATTCTGTGAAATCACTGTGTTATGTTTTTTTTGTCCATCATGTCTGTATTGCTGTACTACTAAATATTGTGTCCATCTGTCATGCTCTAATCAATGAGATCCATGGCTTTGATTAAGAATTTAACATAATTTAACTGACACTATACTAACAGTCTTATTTGTGACAGACATTTTATTGAATGCAGGCAGCTTAGCTTAGCTGACAGCACAACCACAGGAGCTGATGCAGTTGGTGAAATTAGTTTGTCAGCCTCATAATACATACATGTTAGATGACCTGGTCCTTTTCAGTGTATTAGATGTATGTGTACAATTTCCATCAGCACTGTTACATTTAACTTTTCATAGTGGGCTGTTTCCTACAGCAAGAAGATGATCAGCAAACTACTCAGTTAATTAATATCACCAAGTTCACCAATACATGTACTTATCTGACTTTCCTTCCATGAACTCACAAAACCTTTGAAATCAATCCATCCTTTCACTTGCATTACCATGCAGCAGTAATTTAACTAATGGGAAATAAAGCAAAATGTGATGGATCATCTATCTAAAGCATGTTTCAAGTCTCTGCAGGTTTTTTCAGGCTGTACTGAAATGTGTAAAAAACAATGGTTGTGTGGCTGTAATACAGTAGCAATTATTTCAGACTGTGTTTACTGCTCTATATCTTGCCAGTTTTTTTCATCAGGCCATAGAGTTTAATTCACATTACATCTCCCTAAAATTCAGCTTTGGAATGACTGCAGTGATGTCATTCCAATAAGGAGAGAACAGTATTTATTGAGGTTAACCACAGTGTAAGACTTATAGGAGATAGGACAGAATCCCACAGAGTCAACATTCACAGTGTTGTCCCTCAGCCACTCCTATGTTACCTTGGCTGTGTGCTTAGGGTCATTGATCCTGTTGGATCCAGTCTGAGGTCCTGAATGCTCTGGACCAGGTTTTTATTAAGGGCATCTCTGTACTTTGCTCCGTTCAGCTTTCCCTCAACCCTGACCAGTCCCTACCACTGAACAACAGCCCCACAGCATGATGCTGCAACCACCAGGCTTCACTGTTGGGATGGTATTGCACAGGTGATTAGTAGTGCCTGGTTTCCTCCAGACATGACGCTTAGAACTGAGGCCAAACTTTAAAATCTTGGTTTCATCAGACCAGAGAATCTTGTTCCTCACAGTCTGAGAGTCCTTTAAGTGCTTTGTTGCCAACTCCCAAGCAGGCTTTCATGTGTCTTTCACTGAGGAGAGACTTCTGTCTGGCCACTCTGCCATAAAGCCTAGAAAGGTGGAGTATTGCAGTGATGGTTGTCCTTCTGGAAGTTTCTCCCATCTCCACACAGGATCTTTGAAGCTCAGCCAGAGTAACCATCTGGTTCCTGGTCACCTCTTTTACCAAGGCCCTTCTCCCCCAATTGCTCAGTTTGGCCAGGCGGCAAGGGCTAGGAAGAGTCCTGCACTGGGTTGCACCAGCTATGTGTAAGTTTAAACTTAGCCTAGTTTGAACATAATTTCTAATTTAGGTCGGAGTTTATGCGCTACTAACATTTTAAGGGTTGCGCCAGCTGAAATAGTTCCAACATAGGCATAAGTTACAACTTAAATCTTACACCTAATCCTTAGTAGGTGTAAAGTCCTCCATAAAATAGTGGTTGGCATGGCGCATCATTTTGAAAGGTGGGATAACTTGGAGGATGATGAGCAGCAATTATACCGGCTGTTCTGCATTGACAACGCATTCCGTTATAGATTACACCCCTTGGACATTTATGATGAGTTTGACTTGCACTTTCGTTTTCCATGAGCGAAGATACAGAGGATTATCTTTAGCTGTTAGCCTCTTCGCTATTACATAGCAGTGTTCAAAGACATATGGGCACAAGACACAACGCGGTATTGGCCACAGGAGGTGAAAACATAATTTTCTGCAACAATATTTTGGTTAGTGTGGACTTAGGATGAACCGTACATCTCTGTGGTGCAACCAAACATCAACATAGCTTTAGTATCAAACTAACTAGTTTCAATGTATCATTTAGTGTGGACTTTGCCCCCTGGTTGTTCCAAACTTCTTCCATTTAAGAATTATGGATGCCACTGTGCTCTTGGAAACCTCCAATGTAGCAGAAATGTTTTTGTAGCCTCCTCCAGATCTGTGCCTCGACACAATCCTGTCTCTGAGCTCTGCAGGCAGTTCATTCGACCTCATGGCTTGGTTTTTACTGCTGATATGCGTTGTCAGCTGTGAGACCTTAGACAGGTGTGTGCCTTTCCAAATCATGTCCAGTCAATTGAATTTACCACAGATGGACTCCAATCAAGGTGCAGAAACACACACAAAGATGATCAAGAGAAATGGGAGGCACCTGAGCTAAATTTCAAGTATCATAGCAAAGGGTCTGAATAATTATGTCATTATTTCAGTTTTTTCTTTTCAATAAAGAATTTTTTGCTTTGCCATTATGGGGTACTGAGTGTAGATTGATGAGGGAAAACAGTTATTTAAATGATTTTAGCATAAGGCTGCAACATAACAAAAAGTGAGGGGGTCTGCATACTTTCTGAATACACTGCATATATAGTAAATTTGATTATTCCTAATATTTATAATAAAAAATCAAAAACAATCTACAGCACACTTAGCCATGAACATTACACAAAGAAATGAAGAGTCTGGTTTATTTTAAATTTTTAACACTATTCAGGTCAGAGGTGACCTGTCCTTGCAAAGAGTCTCTGACATACAACGCTTAAATGCATTTTCACATTTGTGTAGTTAGACCATTCCATACCTGTGTACATATAGTATCCTATAAAACAGTACAACTGTCTGTCAAATGTGCTGCACATTACTCAAGTCTGCACATAACCTATAATCTGCTGTCAAATCATCTTCAAAATCAATCAAATCATGTTCTGCTTAGATTTGTTAAGCAGCAGTGGCCTCTGCTGTCTGTCAATGAAAGCTGGAAGCAGTGAATCTGTCCTCACTTCTCTCTCTCTCTGTGTGTGTGTGTGTGTGTGTGTGTGTGTCTATTGAACATATTTGATGTTTGAAGGACTAGTGCAGCATGAAGTGCTCCTTCTAAATTATTATGATAACATCCATGATGTGAATCTATCAGCTGATTTAATATTTGTTCAAATAAATTACACTCAAATGTTCCACTAACCCACATACATCCTTTCTCAAATGTGGACCTGAGCCAGTATGTTTACAACTTTTAAGACATAGTCTTAAGAACTGTCCTTAACTTTGAATTATGAGTCAAAAAATTCTCAGTAAAAAGTAGGTCTGAGTTTTGTATAAAGAAGCTTAAAGTAACTTTGATTAAAGTCTCTGAGTTAAATAACAACTACAGCCATGTCTACCCATAATTCATTCCCTTAAGCACTAATAGCAGGCCTCTGGAAGGTGCTGTATCATGGCAACACAGCAGCCATCATAGCTTGTCATTTTTATCAGCTTGCATTTCCATGCATAAACATTCAGAAATGTTAAGACGGGTCTCAGCTCCCAATTTCAGAGAGCTTTAGAGGTCTCCTCAGTCAGTCAGGAGTGACCAGCAGGTGGCTGTGTTCCAACACAAAGTCAGAGGATACACACTTTTTTACCAAATAAAAGATTTTGCAAATATCTGATAAGTTGATAAAAAAGATACAAAGTCTGTCTCAACACCCACACAACATGATAAAGATGAAATCATCGAATTCTTGCCATGATGGACTCAAAAGAAATGTTCAGATGTAAGTTTGATTCTTCCTACATAAACACAATTCTAAAGTTTGTCAATATTTCTATTGGCCAGGCTGTAATACAACAATTAAGCTGCTTTTAAATATGTAAACTTAACAGTAAACATTTTATTGAAATGTTTCATTTTTAGGTTGACCCTTGTGTTCGATTTCAATTTTTCAAATAAAAATAAAAAATACAACCCTAATGATTAAACATGTATGATTAGCATGCCTGTTCCAAGAAGCAGGTTAACTGAGTTGTCTAACTTTGCTGAGTGAAACATGGGGCAGGTCTTTTCTAGATTACACAGGGCTCTGGGTTTTGTTCTGCAAAGTCTTTCCAAATAGTTCCGTAAAACTGCTTCTTGGAACAGGCCGCAAGTGTTCATGTGATTGTTTACTGCCCGTAACCATGATGTAAAGAAGGTAGAGCCTATCCAAAAGCCAGATGGTCCTGGGTTTGAATACACCTACCATGGGTTCTTTATGTGTGGGTTTCCTCCCACGTTCTGAATGCAGGTCAGTAACTATAACTCTAAACTCTAAAATGAATGGGTGCAAATGTATTGTCTGTCTATACATGTTGTAGCCCTGTGACAAACTGGTGACCTGTCAGCATGATGTGAGGAAGAGCTGAGAAGCAAACTACATATATATATATATATATAGTATAAAAATAATTTTAATGAAAACCCATCACATTTAAATATCGTATCAATATCTTCATAGGAAATAAAACTCAATTCACACATTTTGATTCCTTAGTTTAAGAAAAAATGCTAAAACAAAGTCAGAACTTTCACAGTAACTTAAAGTGTGGATGGTCTGAGCTGGCAAATGAAATGACAATGACATCTTAACAGAGCAGGACTAAATAAAATAAATAAAATAATTAAATAATGACACATCTATCCAAGCCAACTTCTTTCAAAAGTGTTCTTGAGTTAAAGTTTGCTTTCTTGAAACTACATGAGTAATCTGCCTTATTTCAAGACACTAATAGCAAATTTGGAATGAAAAAAAGTCCTAATACATCAGCCTGTTGGTAGACTGGATGTCTCACTTGTTTTCATGCAAGCAATACTGATTTGTGACTTTGTTTCAGAGGACAAAAAACAACTGTCATAGCTTAATCATTTGGAGCCACTTCAAATCAGCACATAATTACAAACACAATAAAATTTTAATTGAGACTATTTTGCAACAAAAAATCTAGCAATCAGGCAGAGTGAGCAATGGAAAATAATTTCAAAGCTTTTTTTATAACAAGAAGTGGTTTGTCGTGGTTTTTTGTGCCCAGTTGAAAAGTAGGCTATCTCATTATAAGGTAGTGTAGTCATTTAAATTTGGGAGGCACATTTTATATTCGCCGATAATCAAGAAGACACTTAAATGTATACTTTGTTAAAGGGATTTGGCATCCTTCGTCTTGGCACTGCAGAGAAGCACCTACTAATATGTTTCTAAACTTTTATGAAGCTGTCAGTACATCTGTGCTACAAAATAAACTCATATCTGGGAGCGCAGCTCCTCCAGCTGAAGCAGCAGCTCCCGGGCACTGGGTCTGCTGTGGCCCTCTCCGCTCCAGCACTGGCTCAGCAGAGTCCTACACAGCCGCCCCTGCTCCGACCGAAACACCGGATGGTTCTGAACAGACGGCCGCAGGTTGTGCGCCACAACCGCGTACAGCACGTGCTGCCTGTCGCCGGTGTAGGGCTGCTCTCTGGTGATCAGCTGCCACAAGGTGATCCCGAAAGAGAAGATATCTGCTTTAGGAGACACCCCCTCGCCTTTCAGCAGCTCCGGGGCTCTGTGAGTGTACGTGCCGCCTACGTGGCTCAGATGGGGGCTGATAGCGCTCACTTCACATCCACTGTTTAGTTTCAAAGAACAGCCAAAGTCGGCAATTTTGCAGACGTCTTCACTTGACACCAACACGTTGGCTGGTTTTATGTCCAGATGCACAACTGTGTGGGAGTGAAGGAACTGCAAGCCGTGTACAATGTCTGTGGAGTATTTGAGCCACCTGTTCTCCCCCAGCGCCTCGGCACATCCGTAAATGATCTGCTGCAGATTTCTGTTCCCCACAAACTCCATCAATATCGTCCCGATGCTGCTTTCATCTCCAAAATCCGCCGGTACGCAGGTGGTCGCAGCGATGACGCGCACGATGTTTCTGTGGCGCAGGTGTGCTGCGTTCAGCTCGGCCCAGAAGCTCTGCCGGGATGCCAGCTTGTTCTTGGTGCACTTCTTGACTTTCTTCAGCGCGACGGTCTCTCCGAGGTACTCCGCCTTGTAGACTGAGCCGAATCCTCCGGAACCCACCGGCTGCACGGAGCTCAGCTCCTTCCAGTGGATCACAGAGGACCAGAGCCGGCTGGCGACTCTGCCGTGGAGCCGCTGTACGGGGACTTGTAAGGTAGAGCCGTGGGAGTGTTTGGTCAGCGGACTGCTGCAGGTCCCGAAGTCCAGAGAGGGGTAGATGTTTTGGGGCAGCAGCCGGTTTACGGGGATCGGAGAAGGCATCGTACGTGCTGGAGACCGTCTGTGCACCTTGAAGTCTGCCTGTGACTGAAGAGCAGCTCTGCAGTCTCAAAGCTTTTCAGCACACACACACACACACACACACACACACACACACACACACACACACACACACACACACACAGCCAGCCACACTGCCGCTTAGTGTTGTGGAGTATGTAATGCTTTCTGTTTGGGTTCAACGGGTTCATCCCGATAGTTCAACTCAGTTTACTCTATCTACAGTACGGGAGGACGGGGTAAATTAGCCAGTTTTTGCATCTGTGGTAGTACAGCACAATATTTATGTGTCAAAGGGTTAGTATGCATGCCACTGGCTACATAACATGCAGCTAGACAGCTGACTTTTGTGCAGTGTACAGTTTTAGAAGTGCACACTGACAAATTGATTTAGTAAAATGAGGGGGGGGGGCTCCACCGAGGAACATGTTACACAGCTCAGAGCCTGTGTTTGTCCTTTTCAGTCTTTTCACTGAGACTCTTCCAGCATGCAGGAACAGATGATCACATTCTAACAACTACTTCAGTGTAAGATGGTGATGATAACATAGGACAGCGCACAATATTCTGCTTCATCTTTGAACCTGTTCATGGTGAACAGTATCGCTCTTCTGTTCTGATCCCTTGTGACTGATAAAGCTGACCTCCTTGGCTGATTCTTAAAACTTCAAAATAAGCTTTTGAGAAAATCTGCAGGACTGAGTGATGAAAACCTGCACTTGTGGCCAGTTGTGTATAAATTCAGAATTTTCCAGAGCCTCCACAAAAGTATGGGGACATAATGATAAAGTGAGAGAAGCATGAATGTACACAGACAACAGTGAGAGCAGAAACAACAATTAGTTAGCCTCACAGAAAAATATAGCCTGGCTCAATTGAAATTTGACTCAGAGGCAGCTAACTACAGCTTTGTACACATTACCTGTCAGACTGGTGACCTGTCATGCTGGGACAGACTCCCGTCCTCCATAACTGTGGTTTAGAGAATGGATGGAATTGTCTTGCCATTTCAATGGGTTTGTTTTGCATCACCAGAAGATTAAATAAACTAATGACATCAATTTATGAGACCAACAGCATAAGAGAATTAAAAACTCACATCCTGTTTTAAGTACAACATATTTGAGCTGCATCATTCTGAATACTTCCCCCGCACCATTAATCTGGTGCTGTTCTCTCTTGTAGGATTGAAAATCAAATTTAAGACAAAAGTCTCACATTTGCTCACATTGGTAATCAATGGTAAAAATTGGTTTGTATCTTAGTATTGTATTGGTAGCGTATACATTAGTATATAGATATATGGCCACAAAAAAAAAAAAAAAAAACATGGTGAACCTCCAGTTCTTGCAAAATATCCAATTGTAACTTAAATGATAAGACTTGTGATATTCTGTATTTTTCTTATAGTGAACAAATCCCATGTGCAGACCAAAACCAACAATGAACTGATCCTGCTAACAGAAGTATTGTGTGTGTGTCCAAAGTCTTATTCCTCTGTGCCATAGAGCTCCATTGTTGTCCCAAAACTATTAAGAAAAACATAAATGAGCCACACTGTTGCACTGGGTGACATGTTCCTTCATTACCATGAACACACAGAGTTTATTTTGACTCCCACATACACAGTCCTGCTGCAGAACACCAAATGTGGATTAATCCGCCACTGAGAACAGTCCCCAACAAATGCACTACCAGCTTACACAGAAGCACAGACTCAAACAAAATCATAGTGAATAACACATTTTTAGGAATGACCAAACAGACACGCAGTTGGATCCTTCTCTTATGTTTATTGTACTTTCATTACACTGTGTAAAAACACTGGAGTTGACGACTGCAGCTCTTCTCTCTCATAGCAGCAAGGTATGTAAATCAAATCAGGTTATTCTGCCAGACAATAAATAATCTGCCTCTTTGGATGATGTCAATGTTTAAAAAACAAAGGATAAAAGCTGCAGCATTAATTTTTATTTTACACAACATATAAACATATACATATATTTACTTATATATATGTTTATGTGAATTATTTATTAGGCCTTATGAGGCCTATATTTATAAAAAATACAACAGTAGTTTGTAAAATAGATTTGAAGTAAAATATTGAGAATTAGAGATTAGTCCATCATTGTCACAGGATGGCATTGTTGAAATGCAACAAATAAAACAACCAACATTGCTGGAATGCAGTTCATCTCTGAACTTCCTCAACTCATTTTGAATGGCATCAAGTGGAGTCGTATTTCTCAGCACCGATGTCTTCATCATCTCCTACAATGACTCAGTTTCCCAATATCACAACACACAGGTGTGTGTGTGTGTGTGTGGGGGTGGGGGGGGGGTGGGGGTTGTGATATTACAGGCAAGTCTATAAAAAGACTACAAAAGTCACAGTACAAGAAAAATATATGTAGCTATATAGTACAACCAGGCACACACATGCCAACTGTTCAGCTAAACTGGATACTTTGTTTGTACAAACAATACATTTAAGAACTAGAAAAGAGGTCTGTAGCACCTTAAGGAGCTTTTAAAGTATGTTAGCAGCTTGATCCAATACCAAAATATATTGCAGTATTGCAGTGTTTCTTACATACACATTCAATAAAGTTCACTGGTACCACTGAAGCTTATAAAGAGTTTGACATGATTTGCTAAAGGTCTGTGCCTCTCACTGAAGAGTATCTCCTATCTCCTGGTCACCACACGATTGTGGGAGACATTCAGTCTTTCCCATTTCTTTTTTTCCCATTTTAGATTAGTTTTAGAATCATGAAACTGCAGTTAGCTGATTGGAAAATCTGTGTCAAAACCACTGAGAAATCAAATAATATTTTTTCATAATGTCACACTGAGGTCAAAGGATGATAGAAGAGGACAAAATCACCCTAGGAGTTGAACATATATCTTGTTTGTCTTTTTAACAACTCATTAAACAATCCATGACAAAATATAATTGATATAATGATATAATTAAGTGCTATATAACCATCCATTTAAGGTTCATTATTGCCTGTGCTCTCACCTAAACCAGCGGTTGAATAGTCAAAGAAGACCCTCTGAAAAAATAAACTAAAAATCTGTGTTCAAGGTACATTATTTGTTAAAAGACCCCTCAATGAGATACACAGAACACTTGTGCAAGTAAAGCAAAAATGACACGTTGATAGGAAAAACACTGTCAAAATTGTACCTGTAAAAATAAAACATTTTATATTGTATTTACATGTTATTGTTCTCTAAAAGAGCTAAATATATCATCTATACATTTGTAATAAAGGTTTTAAACAAAAGGTATTGGAGGAAATAAAGGCATTCAATTTACAAAAAGTGCTATGATTACAAAAAAAGAAAGCGGCTTGCTAACCTCTCTTGTAAAACCACAAACCTTCACAAGATACAATTAGCAAACTTCCATAAATGCTTTGAAACATTACACATTCAACTCTATATTTCACACAACCCAGAAAAGTATTGTCTCATCAAGTCTTGTCATTCAGGAAGGAAAAAGGGGAACTTAACACTTCTAGTTCATCATCATTTTCTTGGAGCACAAAAACAAGATGAGTATGTGAGGTAAATGATAACACTATTGGGTTATATATGCATCAAACATTTCATTGAACTAAGATGCACCATCTGTTAACTGCTGTGGTGGAAGGGAAGAGGTGAAGTTTGGCAAAATTTTTGCAGGCTGTAAAGTTCATATTTTTGCCATATAGCGTGCAGTCCAAAGTCTCTTGAAAGTATAAAAAGGACAAGTGTCCAGTCTGTTCTACAGATGAAATATGTAATCTTTTTCTGAAATAATATACATCAGCTAACATTGCCTTTGTGACTTTTCATCCTTCAGTTATGTTGTTGTAGGACTGATTATTGATTGAAATTTTGTCAATATGTGTCAATATGATACCAGAGTTGATATCAAAATGATATATTAACAAAGTTTTTCAACAAACCTTTTTTTCATTTTACAAAAGAAGCAACAGTGCTCAAATGTTGAGCATGAAAATGTATTCTTGACCTTGAGAACAGTAGTTTGACAAAATAATCTTAACTAAAGGTCTACTTACTAGATTTTGTGCGGCCCTTTAAACAGTATCTTACAGCCTTCATCAGCAAATTGAGTTTGTTCAGTTGTTTTGGAGTTTGTTTGTCATCATGTGACCTAAGTATGGAACTTTGGTCACATGATGATTCTTAAATGTCAAATATTGTCCAAACATAAGCAGCCTGACAAGAACTTTGTCTTAAATTGGCTGAAGAAGGCAAGGGAGGGAGAGTGTGAGCCATGTGCGGCTTTCCCTTTTTTTTATGATGTCAACACATAGAATAGGTGTGCATTTCACCCCCATTTTAATTTTAAGTTTGATTTAAATCCAGAACTATTGGGTCAAAGAATAAGTCAAGGTTATAAATCAGACCAGACATCTGATGTTGGCTTTCAACAACGATTTTGGTATTCAGTGCTACACACACCTTTCAGTTGATATCCAACCCTACTTTGCTGGCTTGTGATTGCTAGCACAATGTTAAGTGTATGAGAAAGTAGACTACAATCATAAGCCCATAGCTCGCAGCAGCTGAAAAAAAACAGGACTGACAACTAACCCAAACATAGCCCCATTTGTGACCTCTGTATCCTGTATGTTACTCCATGTTTCAAGTTTTCTTTAAATGTATTTTTGTGATCTCACAGATGTTTACTGTCAGGCCTGAATGAGAACATTAAACCCAAGGTAAAAAAATAAAAAATAAAAATTTTGGCTTTTACTCTAAGGTTTGCATACGGAATGCTATGCGACCGAATCATGGAGTGACATATGGGGTGCTGAGGGCACAAATGAGACTAACCCAAACTAAGTAACCATTCAATGCAACACTACCACATTTAGAAAATCTAAATGTACAACACAGTCAAGAGAGCTAATGACATGTCAAAGCAATGCATCAATGCTAACTGTAGTTTACCGGTTCTGTTGTTACCAAAAATATCTCTTGAACCTCAACTTTTTACTTAATATGTCCACTTATTATCACAGATGTATTCTGTATCTGCTTGCGCCAACACTTCTTTGAAGGTATATAATGTTTACACAGTTCAATATTCCAACCCAAGAGTCCATGTTTTTAATGGCCAATCAGAAATTCTAGATGTCTTGTGCATCATTCCTGCATATGTCTTTGGAATTTTTGGAATCATTAACAGAATTTAGAGGGCTATAAGTGGAAGGTGATGTTGGATGTTACTGTAATGGTTGGCCTGTGGGAAACAATGTATAAAAATATATATGTGACGTGCATCTGTTCCAACACAGCTGTTATTTGTGGCATTTTGTCTTAAGAAAGGCCCTTTTGTACTTTTCAGTATTGTATTAAAGTATTGCATGAAAAATAAGGCACAACTTCTGCTTACAATGTATGATTTGAATATGTATGTCATCAGTATGGACACATAGCAAGTTCAGCATACATACTGAGCAGTGAAGCTACTGTACATGACTTCATGTTGAAAGAAGACAAGGTTGAAATGTGCCTGCGTGTCTGTGGACTGATTGAGGCACTGAGGTCTCTGCACTGACTCCATCTGAGATGAAATGCAGCTAGTGCTCATTGATTCTCTTCACTACTCATGACCAAACATTACCCCTGTTGCATTAGCAGTAAATGCCATGCTGGGTGGAGCTTCGCTACATACAGCTTCGACTTTACTCTAAATCTGCCAATTAACAAAAGCCTCAGACAGTGCTAAGA
The DNA here is from genome assembly GCA_008360985.2 of Macquaria ambigua. Classification (NCBI taxonomy): domain Eukaryota; kingdom Metazoa; phylum Chordata; class Actinopteri; order Centrarchiformes; family Percichthyidae; genus Macquaria; species Macquaria ambigua. The sequence goes on from VMKM01001821.1 coordinate 47,285, forward strand.
AGCACTCATCTTGATGGTTTAGGTAGAGCTGAAAGCCCTGACTGACTGCAGGAAACAGCCAAAAAAACCCATACCATCTCAAGAATTGAAATGATAAGAAACACAGATGTGTTCACACCAAAACATCACGTCCTTTAAAAAAGATTGATTGTATCACAAGTTTGTTTTTTCTTTTAAATTAAAGATGTAGTTCACCTAAATCACACAAAAAACATATTTTCTCTTCCCTCTAGTGGCATCTATCCATGCAGACAGTTTTGGTTTAAGTTGTCTAGGTTTTGAGACTTCTACCACCACACCAGTACAATGTAGGTAAATAGAATTTGGTTTGTGGAACTTAAAGCATACAAAACTTTGAAATAATCTGAGAAATTCAACAGCAACATGTTTTTCTAGTAACAAAGTCCCAGTTACTAAGGATAATCCACAGAACACAATGTAAGCAGTTTGCACTGATAACCGATAGCCAGTTTTGTAAATGAAAACTATAATACAATAAACTATAATGATGTTTTTGGATTATCCAATAGTGTGTTAGTGTTTTTTGCATGTAATTTTTCCAACCCTATCACCACACAAGACCATTGATTTTGTTAAATTCTGCAAAACCCCAGATTACAGTGTGACTTTTTTTTTTTTTTCTATTGCTAACGTTTTTAAAATTCTTGCTTTCTACAATCTCTGTGCAAGGCAACTTAGGTATGGGTAAGGTTAGGGAAAGATCATGGTCACGTCAAAAGGCGAATGTAATGGCAGGTCTGTGATAGAACCAAACTCCTGTATCCTGCATAAAAGTCAGATGTGCTACATGCCTATCCACCAACTCAACCTCCCCACCCTTACTTCCTGCCTCTCAACATACAGGGCACACTACTTCCTACATCGGCACTGGGTAAAATGTGAGGTGTGGAATTATCCAATATGGACACAATTCCTATTCCAATTCCTAAGGATACTGGGCTGAATCTTTCAGTGCTTTGAGTCCCTTTCACCTCCATTGTATTGGAGTGGAGGCAGAAGTCTCAGAGGCAGATCAAAAACTCTGCAAATCAAACCCAAATGATCTGCATGGGTAGATACAGTACTACTATAGGGGCAGCTGGGAAAACATGTTTATGTCCTTAGGACACTTTACTATTCCCAAAGCAGTTGAAACTTTCTTCCAACACATTTGACTGCATTTGAAGTGAATCTTTTTTTAAGTTTTAAGTAGGAAGGACAACCTAGACCTTGGCCTAACCAGTTACATTTTTCTTTAAGCCAGGAAAGGTTAGCTGTGAATCTCAGCTCTTTTCCAGCACCGCCCTGCTTCACATTCCCTCAGTTCTACACATTTACATCTGGGAGATACCCATGCACCACTATAGTCTTTTATCTTCCGTCAGTAAGTAGCTTGGTACAGCTAAGTGCCTTGCTAGAGTGCACTAGAAGCAGTTAAAGATGGGGAAATGTTGACTGTTCCTGCTTTTTCTTGATTTTCTGCTGACCCATGGCTTTCATGCCCCTAAAACATACCAACTTTTTCCTTTGTACTTATAATCAGTATTTCAACTACTATTTCAATTATAGTGTAAGTGTAAACAGAGTCTTTATGTCTCCCAGCTCCATCATGTTTTTAGCTTTCAGTGAGTTACTGTTCACAGATTTAGGCAAAGCAGTCAAAACCTATACAACTAACATGTGTTTTGTGTTTTAGGGGGCGACATCCACTTAATCTAAACATAAAGTAAAGTGGAGCTATGCCAGAGGAAGTCAGAACATGTGGCTGTGGACATTTATTTTCAGCATCAAACTGCTGAACTGATTCTGAATTATTAAGTATTTTGGAACTTACAGTATATTTGCATTATTTCTGAACGTGGTTCAGGAGACCTGCATGTTGAGTTTACATGTAAGCTGAACATAGTAAAGGATGATTTCCATCCAAGTCACACTTCACAAGCCTCTGCACAAGTTAAAAAATGATTTATGTCTGAGGAAAACACAGAGTCAGGCTTTAAAAATGGAATGACTACCAAGGTGTGGCACAGTCACTCATATAAGATTTCCTCTTAATATAACCTCTGAATATAAATTAAAGGAAAGATAACTTCTGTTATGATTTGGCGCTATATAAATAAAATTGAATTGAATACATGTTTCACATCCAATTCCTAAATTACCAAAAAAATTGGCAGTTTCACATAATATAAAAATGACTTCATTTACTATTGAGGAGTTCCTCATTGGATGAATTGGCACATTTAATGTTTATATTCTATATCTAGCTACTGGTTCAGAGATCGAGTGGCTGGAAGATTTGGTAAACAGAGCATACCTTTTGTTATAGTTGCCATTGTTTACTTCTAAATTAATTTGTCTAGTTCCTCATTTGCATTTTAAGGTTCACTTTTTCATACCACCCTTGCAATGACCTTTTATGATACATAAAATACCATGGTACTAGGTACCACATATAAACACTTAAAAGGTAATGACTTGCAGATGTAAAAAGACTTTCTGCTTCTTTCACATCCGATCCACAGCTAAAAAGTTTAGTTTCAGTCCAACAGTCACAAACAAGGTTATTTTCTTAGAAGTCCAAGTCCTATTAAAGGCACAGGTGCTCGACTACAGACAGGGAAGAAATTAAGGAGATACTTCGTGTGTGATTATGCATTTTTGCAGCAATACCTTCCTTCATCCTTTAAGGAGTGCTTGCTTTGTTGTCTTTGATAAAATTGTTTTTTCCTGTTAGGAAACTGGTGCCTGTTAATCCAGATACATTGTTGATCTTAACTCTCCAACTGGGGATGCTGTGTATGTGGTGTAGAGAGTGTTTAGAGGGGAAAACTGGAGAATGACAGCCCTTGGTGTCAATTCATTCTCTATACTGTTGAAATACCCTGATGAGATTTTTCAGTTCTGTTCTACCTGAACAGTCTACAGTAATGTTTCAGCAGGTAGCAGCCAGCTCTCTCTGTGTTTGGTTGACTTTGGTTTGGGGTTGGGGGATAACTAAGAAACTCCATAAAAGACACATTTCAGCTTTTATGAAAATGTCCCGACTGTTGGAGAATTAAAATAAAACTTGACCAGAAATCTACCAACTACCAAAATGAAATGTAAAACTGTAATACTGTTGCTCAGTAGTTCCTACTCAGTACCTTGTCTACAACAATGCGTATACATTTCTGCTTTATGAATTGGCCAAAAGGACCAGATCGATGTTTTTGCATGTTTTAGCCTATTTACTACTAATCACATATACGTTAACTTTGTGCTAAAAATCCTTTACAGCATGTTTGAGATGTTTCGACTGAGTTTTCCCACCTTCCAGGAAGCTGATGGTTTCCTATAATTTCACTACGTTTTGGAAATAAACTTGCAGAGACTTGAAACTGGGTTGTGTAATCCAGCACAGTGCACATTAGATCTGATTTTACTGCTGACAACGTGACATCATTGTACTGCATGGTAATGCAGTTGTAAGCAGTTGTAAGCAAGCAGACATGGTCACTGTAATGGATTACCCGACTCAAGTAAGTTGATTTCCATACAGATTAGAAATTAATGAAACACAATAGCTGCCTGGAACATTTCCAAAATCTGGTATGCTTTGGAAAATGGTCAACAGTCATTTACAGTAGATGATGTATTAAATAGACTTAAATGGGCGAAAACATCCCAAAACTACAGATTGATCCCTACCACACATAAGAAAGACATATAAAACAACGGTCAACTGTGATGACAGACAACATCACAAAGAAGTGCTGCACGAAAAACAACATACCACGCAAAATCTGCATACTAAAGTCAATCTATTCTAGAACATGGGGTTAGGTGAAGATCAGAAAATGTCAATGCAATCAAATTACTATTTCATTTCACATAAATGTGAAAATTCTCCAACTCCCAAAATGCTAATTCATGTTTAAACTGACACAGTTCTCAGTGTCACAGTTAAGCCGTGTCAAAAAAAAAAAAAATGTTTCTGCTCTATTAATGTGTATGTGGCATGTTTTTGCACTGATGTAAGTGCTGCACCAAAACTGTGAACCCAAGCTGTGCTGACCTTTGTTAGCACAGCCCATGGCTGGATTCTATTGTTTGTGCTGTGATTAAAGATGTGTATGTATATTGTAGCCTGCAGGTCTAAGTAATTTCACCAGGTAATCAGAACAGATTATGATAAGTTATAAAACTTGCAAATAGCAAGAAACTGAGAATTTGGAAATGGTATTTGCATAAACACCCAGCACAAGAGCATCATTTTTCCGCTATTATGTGAACACGTCACTAGGGAATAGTGGTGGTGAAGATTTTCTAACTTGTCAATAAAACACTTGATAGGTGAAAGAAGACATGCCAACAGTAGCAACTAGAAAGCTGATTAAGCTTTGATGTGTGTGTGTGTGTGTGTGTGTGTGTGTGCTGCTGCTGCTGTCAGTGCTACTCGTCATGTGTCATGTCGTCATGTGCGTCTGCTGCGTGTGTTAGAGTCTGCTCATGTTGTCATATTAAATGGACAGAAGTGCTAATATCTTGAAACGTGTTACTGGCATCTTGTTTTCGGTGTCTGGTGGAAGTTCATCATGTGTGTCAGTATGTGTGAGAGTGCTTGTGTGCCACGTGCAGTACATACTGGATCATTGAAAAGCTTGGTGGAAACGGGGCAGTGTGGTGGGTGCGCTCAGGTTGGATATGAAGGAGGAGGGGAGCCCTTGAAGTGGACTCTCTGCAGCCTCTGGGCCTTCAGGTGGCTGAGGGGGCAGCTGGACTAGAGGTGTAGGCTCTTCGTTGGGTGGATAGACAACGCCCTGGCCCCCGCTGCCCCCTGCCTGGTTGTACGGGGGCCCGTTGAGCGGCAAGAAGTTGAAAAGTTGTGAGAAGTCCATCAGAGAGGAGGATGAGGCCAGAGAGTCACCTGCAGTGGCTGTTGCCATTGGTGTGGACATTTTGGACAGGGACACCTCCTGGCTCGCTTCCTCCAGCATGCCAACTTGAGTCTCCAACACAAGTTTAGAGGAGGAGAGTTGGGGTTCTTGGGCTGCAGAGGATGAGGAGGGCATGCTGCTCTGCAGCTCCATCAGGTAGGTCTCCAGTTCTCCCTTTAGATTCTGCTCCCGCTCCTGTGAGGAGACGGTGTATGAGGTAAAGTTGGAGCCCAGCGGGTATTTTAAAGAAAAGGGGTGTGTGGGGGTGGGGAAGGGCTCTGTGTCCAGGACGGGGCCTGTGTACATGTTGAGCTGGTGCGGCCTCTGCGTCAGCATTCCTGGGAGTTCGCCCTTGATGCCCCCAGACGCCAAGTCGTAGACAACGGGCTCCAGCGAATCAGCTGGCTCAGTTTTTACCCTCAGCAGCTCCCGGGCGTGGCTCTTTTTCACGTGACGTGTCAGGTGGTCCTTCCTACCAAAGCGCTGGGCACAGTACTGACAAAGGAAGTCCTTGCGCCCAGTATGCACCACCATGTGGCGTCGCACGTCTTTACGGGTATAAAATCGCCGCTCACAATGCTCGCAGCGATGCTTTTTCTCTTTGGTCCCGCCAGAGGACTTGCCAGCGTGTGTTTTGAGGTGTTCCAGAAGTACCCCGGTGCTGGGGAACGGCTGCAGGCACACTTGGCAGGTGAGGTCTCCACTGTTGGCAGCGTGGAGGGCGAGGTGACGCTTGAAGCCCAGCTTGGTGTTGTAGCTCTTGCCACACTCCTGACAGGTGAACGCCTCCTTGTATGGGTCGTGAGTGTGTAGGTGATTCTTTAAGTGATCCTTGCGGTGGAACATTTTCTCACAGTATGAACACTTGTGGTTTTTTTCTGGCGAGTGAGTTGCCATATGCCTTGGAACACAGACACATTCTATGAGCACTCAGAATTGTTGCAATCATGTTTTAAGTAGGCATGCTTTACATTACACATAAACACAAGACCTGAAAACAAGTATTCATCAACACATCATTCTGACTACTGAGCACTATGTTACCAAAGGTGTAAAGAGAAAAGCAACATGCTGCAGCCTTCTATGTACTGCTGCTTGTCTGTACCGTAGCAGCTTGTATTTGGAGACGAAAGCCTTGGTGCAGTCGGGGTGGGAGCAGCGGTACGGCCTCTCTCCTGTGTGAGAGTACGAGTGCACCTTTAACTTCTCCAGACTATTGAAAGCTTTCTGACACTCTTGGCAGGGGAAATTCTTCTTCGGCTTCCCCTCTGCCTTCCTGCGCCTCCCCGTCAGCGGCGCGAGCTTGGCTTTCTCCAGGACGTGGTCTCGGTGGCCCTGGGTTCCTGTGGCCATGGCACTCTAAGGTAGACCAGCTACATGGACAGGGGCGCAGTGCCCAACTAGTACTGATGCAATTATTCTATCCAGTTTTATGTGCTCAACACCGCCCGGACTCAGGGGCCTGTGACAGAGGGAGAGAGAGAGAAAAGATTATCTGAATGGTTCAGTTTCAAGTTACTTACTGTGTTGCAGGCAGTACAAAGACACTAAAACTTAAATCAGAATAAATCAACAGAAATACTAATCTGAGGCCTGTATCACAAAGCAAGTTCGACTTAATCTGGCTCCCTTTGGGTTACCTGCCTTCACTGAGCCTAACACTGGTGATCCTGGATAATTGGTATCATGAAGCTGGTTATCAACTGGCTCAGTTAACTCTTGGTTTTACAATCCAGCTCAGAGCATGTTCATGTGACAGAGGAGGAGTTCTTAATTGCAAGCAACATAATCAGAACCATGAGTGGATGACATGAGCTCAAAAAGCTGAGTATATTTATCTTTATAACTCAGTACTTTTGTCCCTGTCAGGATCCTCTAGAAATGATCACTCCATGTTTCCAGTGATCGGATTCAGGCTGAAGTTAATCTGCTCCAGAGCAGGTTAGCCATGCAGCATAGGTTACCATGGTGATCTACTAGCCATCTTTGTGACATCAGAAAAGTTAAATCCTAGATGGCAGGCTAACTAATGTCGCTTTGTAATGCAGGCTCCTGTAGTTTTTTAAACCTTGCCTAAAAGTTGATCAATTCTAATTGAGCCTGACTCTTTTGAGTTCCCAAAACACAAACAAGGTATGCTAGGCTTCCTTCATGTCCTTACTACCTCAACAAGATACTACGAAATGGAAAAACGCTGCCCGTCCTCCTAATTCCAACCGGATTACAGACATAAGCCTCTATTTCACAGCAGTGAACTGGTGATAATGATAATGATACCACCACAATGGTGTGTGTTCTTTTCTTTTCCAGGCTGGGTGTGGTGATCATGATGTGGGTGTGTTATGAATATTCCATCTACTCTCCCCTGTTACCTGGTAATGCTCTGGATAGGATGCACAGACAGAAAGTCCCTGTAATATTATACCAATGGCCAACGTAAAAGAAAAATATCATAAACAACAGACCTTGGAATCTTGGTGAAGAAGAGGCAATGAAACGATCAGAAATGTAAAACAGAACCAAACCACAAACAGCTTTCAGTACTTTTTGATAGCAATTCCCACCTCACATACAGCTTTCATTTTTCATGCAGTCACATACACATCTCCAGCTGCCTTCATGATATACTGTATGTTAGACAACATCAACGAAAAAATTAATGTTTAGGCTTGTTATTTTATGCACAGAATTGGTTAAGTAAGCCACCTAATGAAATGAGATACTAAGAGAGTATAATGGACACATTTCTTTATTCTCAGCTGACAGAGCGAGTGTTTGTCGAGATTTCTGTCTAAATAAATTGTGGCATCATTTTCTCTTTTGAACCACTGTTGTTTCTGAGTAGCTGATTCTACTCATCATTATTATTATTGTTATTGATTAGATTTTATATTGATGTGCAATCTTTTTGGTTAGTCAGTTGTGTGCTCGCTGCCTGGGGTTGGATTAACCAGAAAAAAATAATTCCTGCAAATGTTCTTTTGGTTCTTTCTCCTCTGATATTTATTCAATCAAAATCAAAAAATCACAGCAGGTTTCAATGTGTACAGAGAAGAAACAACTGATTAACTGGTGCATGTCCCAACATGGTGACAAAACCTCAAGTCAAGACTCTACTGAATGAAACAGTATTGAGGTAGACTTTTTCTTCAAATCAGGAGTTAGCACTCAGTCGCAAAACTCGGTGACTAAGTCTACATTTCCGGTAGCTGCTTCACATTAAAAAGTCTTCCAGTGGATGGTTGGTTTTTATGTGAAAAAGCAGCAGGAAAGTGTTTGGTATGCAACAGTAGCTTAATAGAGACGCATCACTGGGGATTGAACCACCAACCTGGTGATCAGTGGAAGCTCAACTTCCTGAGCCACAGCCACCCTAGGTGTGCAAAACATCCTGGTAAAAATAAACAATAATCTTCAGCTTACTGCAGACTGCTTTACTAGCTTTTACTAACACAATAAACCTGGTTGGAGAGTGTAGAGTAAAACGACTTGCTTAATGTTTTTCAGCACTATTCTGTAGTTGCTGTACATTTCTGTAAAAAAATAGTTACTGGTAAATCACCAAATAATCAAATGAATGGTGTACTAAAGACACACCAGGTCTTCAGTGGTTTATTCTCAGAACGATGTCAAAGAGCCAGTTTTCATTGAAATACCATCACCTCCCTTTGCGCTGCCTAATTTGCATGAAATTTCCATCTAATTGTGCCTCTTCTCCCACCTAAGTTTAATGCACTGGGACAGACAATATACTATACAATACAATACACACACAGGAAATCAGGAAAACACCAGCATGTCATAGCACTACTTTCAATAGTCTGTGCTGCTGTGAGCCATGATACCCACAGTGATGGATTAATTTACTTCAAGCAATGTCTCTGCATGCTCTGCAACAGACAGACAGACAGACAGACGAGAAAACGATGCTCAAGGTGGTTGATAAACAAAATACAATAAAACCCTATATCTATCTATATAAAATCTGTAACTACAAATTAAACTAAAACTAGAACCATACTAAATATATGCAAATATATACTGTATAACGATAATACCCAGTAGTAATATACTATATTTGTAGTTGTACATCCTGTATGCTGATGTTATGTACTGGTATGGTAAGGTGCATGGGAATTAATATAGAAATTAACTTAACATTTAATATTCATACAGGTGATACAGGCACATGCAGGTATATGTAATAATTATACAGGGATATTAAGTATGGTAATACTACAGATATTACTACTAATACCACAGGTGTAGTAGTACTACTAGAAGTATTCATAATTATTATTAGTACTCATAAAAGTAAACGGGCTCTGTGTAGTTTAGTTACAGCAATGTAATCTGACACTATGGCACAGCTGGTTTGTATTTTTAATTCTGATACACTTGTACTGATCATCATAAAGGAATTATCTTATATCCCTGTGCAGGGTCACCCAGCTAAACCCTGCAGCATGGAGATGATAACATAGAGGCCTCCATGACAGACTCATGTGAGTGATCACATCACTGGACCACACCAAATCACTGACCACTCAATCCTACTGTTGCTACAACGTGAATATTCTTTTAAATGGCTGCCAGTGGTGCTTTATGCAAAAACAGCAATACCACTATAAACAAACCCCTTGCTTATGTGTAATGCTTTTTCCTAAAAACTCCTCTATATTTAACCAGCTTCCACTACAGACTGAAGAATCTGTCCCAATCAGGTTTGTTTTAGTATTAGGCTAAAAACCCCTGTTAACTGATATCTGGGATTCCATATAAAGACAAAGGAATACAAATAAGTTAGCTGGAATTATTTAATCATGTATTTCAAACAAAGAAATCTCTAGAATTTTAGCTCTCGTCTTAACCCAACCAAGTTTTAAAAGAAACATTTAATTTAATAAAAGCTAAATAGATGAAACAGTGATCAATAAACGCAGGAGATATCGAGCAGAGATTAAAAAACAACAACAGATAAATCGAGCACATCTGCCATCACACATTCATCACATTATTATTGAAAATTCACACAAGACTAAAAAAATCCCACATGGAGAATTATCAGTGAGCAGAAGTTTATATGATCTGCATTCATTCTGGGCTATCCATCAAATTTGAAAAATACTTATTCATCTATACTTGTACAATGCTTTAAGAAGTACATTTATCCATGCAGCGCACTGCAAAAGCATCATAATGACAGATGATAGCAAGAAAGATATCACACTGTTCCTTCTGCCTCATTTTGATTGAAAGGGCTGATATGTCCATATTACTGAAATTAAATTAAAAATGTTCTGTAACTTAAGTATGAGAGTTGCTAGAGGAATCAATCTTTGAGCCTTTTGCTATTTTAAACCCTAAATGAAGGGTTATTACAAGCACTTGTGTCTGCAGTGATTCATACATTTCTAACAGAAATAAACTAAATCACTACAAACTACATTGATAACAGCAAACTATTTTGTAATAATTAAGACTAGATTACTGCTTGAAATTTTAAAGATGTAACTTTTTCACATCAACAAAAAAGTAATGTATTCTTTAGCAAAAAAGCTAAATGATTTCATTCTCACTACTGAGCCTTACTTTAAAAGCAACATTTCATGATAATACATGAATCTGCATTTCATGATTCACATTATGTCTTGGTTTTTTTATTTTTTTTAAATAATTTTGAATAACATTATACACTGGATACATTCTGTATCTTTACTCACTTCCATTAGCTGCTTTTCTTAACTTTATGTACTAAATATACTAATCTATCAGTAGAGATAGAAGCAAATCTTAAATAATTTCCAATTTCTAATTATTCTGTTAACATTTTTTTAAAGTAAAAGTGGAATATAACTGAAAGTTACAACACTATAATTAATATTGATTTCAAGACAAAAAAGCCTAGTAATTAATATTTTATAAGACCAAGGTTTGGGGAGAGTTGTCATTTAGCTGAAAACACATGCTCACAAGTTCACAACAGCAGGTTTATGTTGCAAATAATAAAAGATTCTGTCTAATCACAGCTGCAATTACTGATCTCAGGAATTGAAATAAAACAGTTCAAACTAGGTGCGATTTATATACAAATAACCCAGGCAGAAGAAGGAGCAGTGCAGGCTTTTAAATGAATTATATTGCCTTCAAAACAACAGTAGCAAATGATTTTAATGTCTCATTATCAAAACATTTAAATTCTTAAAAACATTTATGAACATTGAAAGGAACAACTAATTTCCCATAAAAATGTCTTGTTAAGAACATTCAGATTTTAAGAAACGTAAAACCAGGTCATTAAAGATCGATGTTTCATTTCTATGAGACTTGATGAGCAGAAAGTTAGACCAATGCATGCAGGACTTCCAGATTGACAACATCTTCCCCAGCTGTACATGTCAACATCTTTTCAAACAAGATGAAACATATAGAAAATTTTCTTTTTAGCCACAACAGCATTTAAAGTCTGGTGTGAAGCAAACAGCAAACATTTGAATCAAAGAAAGAACAATTTTCTCTCATGCAACTCTCCCTGCCTTTTTATTTACATTTGTATTATAAATCAGGACTATATTGTATTGATGAACATAAACACATTAAATCAGCAGCCAGGCGAATATCAGCTACCATTCTGTATGCTAAATACCAGAGTCATTATCTGGCATTTACATAACAGATGCAGACTAATTCCATATCAGATGTTGGTGTTTAGGTTTGGTTTAAGGTAGGACAGGTGTAAACAGAAACTTCACCCAACACTGACAACACACTTCCTTTCAGGAACTGTTTCAATATCAGCTTTCTAACCACTCCAACACACTGGCTACTCAACAACAAATCTGCAATTGAAGATCTTCTCCAAACTGTTAAAGCCTTCAGAACCACCAGCTTGTGCTAAACGCTCAATACATTGACAAACTTCTGTCCGCTGTCAAAACAGCAGCAGCTATAGGACCGATCTTAAAAATACGAATTAGCCTACTAACGTGCACAGTGCAACCTGTCACACCAATCAAACTCACTACAAGTTGACTTTTGGTCTTAAGAGAAGCTGTCTGCCAGAAGTCTGGGCGCAGGCAGCACGAGGAAATCGTAAGCATTGCCTAATTAGTATGCCTTAAGTTCTCCCTCCATTTTGCTACTTTATTGAAAATCAATTTCTAGCTGTTTGTTGTTTATTAGCCTTACAGCAGGTCATAGCCGAACTGTTATCCGCATGACACTGATCGATAGCCTACCTGCAGTGGGTGAAAATGCGATACAGCATAACGCCTAAATGAGAAATAGCATGACAAAATGTCACTGTAGCCGCTACAGGATTGCATTTGACGTTATAGTTTTGGAAAGGAGATGCTCGAATCGATAAGGATATGTTGACACTACTTAAGATGAAGTGTGTATATGAGGCAAAAATAAATGTGAATGCAGATAGCAGGAAAATTGACATTATTGCTGAATCCAAGTGCGCCTGTTCCTGTCGGTGCTCATCGCACTACCCTTATTATATTAAAAAAAAATAAACTAAGACAGGAGGCTATGTTTAACTTTACTCAACTTTCCCTCATTCTACTGGTTCCTGCGGTCTTTAATGTTCGTGGACACGCACCGCGACACTAATATCACCAGTGACACAATTTATTAAAATTGTTTTCAATACTTGTGCCTTCCCTTGGTTTTCTCTGTGGTCCCAAACTGGGTACTGATTAACACAAACTTTTTCCCCAGCTCACCCCTCTCTCATAATTTAAATAACCCCGATATTTTAATTCAAGAACTGAGTAACCGTTTACTTAATTTACATCAAACTTACCCCGGATGCTTTAACATCCTCTCTGTTGAGTTTTTCTTGACTTTCAACTATTTTCCGAATTTTTAATAATTTTTTTCTCATATTTTTTGCTAGACGCGGCGGGCCTGAAAATTGTTTGCTTTCCTCTCTTTCGAGCAGCCATTGTGTATGCGCTGCGATGCAACCGCACTAGAATTTAGCCACGCCCATTTGAAGTTCCGCCCACTTGTGCTTTTTGATTTGCGTAATGCGCTGCCACTTTCACTTCAATGTCAGTTACAGTCCCTTTCAATAAAACTCAATTTCTGGACTTGCTAGATATACTGTCAATCGTTTAAACTTGGTTTAGTCCAATTTACAACGATAGGAAGAACAACATGTCAGCTCAGAAATCTTATTGGCTCATTGGATTGTCAGTCTACCTTGTTAGTTTTCAGGGGTTTCTATTGGCTGATGTTGCTGTCAGTTGTTGGTGACGTGTGGGTGATTTTCCTGGTGCGCTGTTGCAGCAACGAGAGTGGAGTTGTTTTGAGCATGACGGTGAGGTTATAGCCCATGGCTTGAGTAGCTGTTTTAGTTAGCTACATGTAATGTATAGCTCTTCATTACCTTGTTGAAGAAAGAGTCTTGCTAGCACGCCAAAGGGACACATTGCACCATCATTTTTGAATAGCTACAGAAAGCGTGAATAGACTTGCCAGTTAATGTTGGTCTTTTTAAAAACCGGATAACCTTCACTGGTGTGGATATTAGCACATCCACAAGTCGTTAGCCTATTGCTGGATAAGTTGGTATTTGTAAAAGGTAGGTATTAACGTTATGTAAGTGTATCTCCATTCACCCCTAACATTAGTCGTTCCACTTAAATGAAAAGTCGCTACAGAGTTTCCCCGTTAGCCGTTTGGTAACATCAATGAAGGTCAACTTGTTACAATGTAGCAACGTTACATATCTAGTGTGTGTGTCTGTGTGTGGGGTGGGGGGCACCTCTCCGTGCCAAACTCCGTTGAGAAATCTGGCAGTCAACTACGTAAGACGTGTTAATTGTAAAATTTACACCACTGGTCGAAACGATTAAAGATATTTTCTGCAAAAGGAAGAGACGCTTTCAATTCGGCATATGAAATAGTAATTATATTTTCTATTCCACCAAAACACAATGTGGTTAGTGATAGCAAAAAGTGTATACCTAAGCTAAAAGTTAAACTGTAGTTTAAATTGAATCTGGCCTCTGACATCTTCCAGTAGTCACAAATATGATGTATAATATTTGGTTTAGAAACTTTTCTTCGACAGGTTGAAGAGATTGTGATGTGTTTTCTCTCCATGCATGAGCTGCAATATGTTGTCTTGGGGCCTGTCAGAAATCGAAAGGCTTGCAGTAAAACATTACTTACCTTATTTAAATGTTTTCTTCTGAAACCTTTGGAAGTTTGTAAAGTCTAAATTATCCTTTTTTTTTGACACATTAAATAGCCTCAGACATTTAATATCTGAATGTGTTTCTTAAAATTGCTCAGAAAACCACAGAACAGAGAACTTGTATTGGTGTGATATAATGTATGAAGGTAACTACGGTATAATTTTAACTGCAAGTTTTTCTGCATTGAAATACAGTTGAAAATGCAAAAAGCTTATCACAGATACATCAGTATCGCTGTACATGTTGGCAGACAAGTAACAAGAAATTGCAGTACAGGAAAGCCAAAATATGTTTGAGGTAACAAAATAGTACTGGTAAATGAAAGATACATGAATACATAGATTAATTTATCAGTGGTGACAGCTTATTTTCGAAAACTTCTTCACACACTTCTTTTCACACTCACCTGTTCATGGGTGGGAAGACATCAAAGGTTCTCGTTCCTGACGCTGCAGTAGCGACACCCAGTGTATGGTCAGGGCGTCTGTATAGTGAGGGGTAGCGTTGGGTGAAAAGAACAAGCAGAAGCAATATGTTTGTCATCATACAATGTGGAAAAATGTTTTGGTTTTTGTAATTTTAAGAAAAGACTTAAAGGAAAAATCATGAGAATTAAGAGACTACCAACCATTTACTAGTTACAGCTTCAGACAAATGGCAGTTTGTTGCTCTTCTCTCTTTCATATGATTATAAATTACACACTTACACATATACTTTGGGGTTTGGACTGCTAGTCAGACACAGAAGTGTGAAGATCATTTTTGGGCTCTGAAAACTTGAGCTAGGGATTTGCCATTTGTCATTTTATAGAATAAATGACGAATCAATGAAAAATAGTAAGAAAATCAGAAAATGGTAAAATAGAAAACAATTTTTTTTATTTTAAAGTATCTTTGGGCATTTTATGACGTTATTATAGAAATTACATCAGAATTTATCAGTAAGAGGTTAGCTGCACTTTTCACGTCACCCTCACAAATAATTATTTTTGATACTCAATATACTTTTAATACACAAAAAAATGTCCATCCCAGTTACCTAGGGTCAAAGGTGACATCTTTAAATGTCTTGTTTTGTCCAAAGCCCAAAGAAATTCACTTTACTGTGATATATAACAGAGAAAAGCAGAAAATCCTCACCTTGGAGAAACTGACACCAGCAAACATTTAGAATTTTTCCTTTTATAAATGACTTAAATAATGACTTGATTATAAAAATTGATTAATTTTCTGTAGAACAACAAATTGATTAATTTATTAATTGTACTCATATTAATATCTTGTTGATGACTTGGTTTCAGTTTGTCTGATGATCGGTAACACTTTCTCTATCCTATAAAATACATCAAGGACACATTTATCACTTCATCAAAATTACTTAAACTTAAATTATGTAAAATAACTTTTACAAATATTAAAATTAACTGAGCTGTAGAAATCAGAGTATAATTCCACTGTACGGCCTTAAACTCCAGTTAAAGAATGACTTGTAGTACACATACACACACACACACACACACACACACACAAATCTGAACCTGTTTATATTGTCCATCTGTACACAGATCCAAATGGATAAAATTGCTCGAAAAGTTCGGAATCAGGACATTAACCCGTGCATTGAAGTAAGCTTACAGACCCTTTACATCCTGCATTGTGTCAAACATCTGCCTGCTGCTGGAATGTGACAGTGACTCTAAGTTTCTAATCCTGTTGTGTTGTTGGAACTTCTTCTCTTCTTCAGGAAAGCGATGCCTCCCAGAAGTGTTTGGATGCCTACAACTATGATAAAAGCATGTGTTCAGCCGATTTCCAGAGATATAAGAACTGTAGGAAATACTGGGTGAGTGTATGTTTCCAGCATCAAAGAGAAAAAACTGAGGAAACTGGTAGGAAGAAAATTGTATGCGAGAGATCATAAAAAGATGAGAGTTGGATGCAGGGAAGGCATGCTCATAATCACAGAGATCCATGCTTTGATTCCCAGTAGCCATACTAGGCTACAAGCATGACTTGCTCATGCTCACCTGTTCATGGGTGGGAAGACAGCAAAGGCTCTCATCCCTGATGCTGCAGTAGCGATACCCACTGGTTGGTCAGGGCATCTGTATAGTGTAGAGGTGGGTGAAAAGAAGCAGCTAGTGGCACCATGAGTCATGGAGGTATCACATGTTTGCCAACAGTATAGGGTCAGCAGTACAGAAGAAACTGGGCAAATTGGGAGAGAACAGAGGAAAATCCACAAAGTGAATATAAATTTGATAAAAACAGTCTCACGCATTAGCTGTGCTTATCTGTTTTCACCATCTTGTTTTCGTTGTTTTCTATCATGCAAACTGTGAGCAAAAAGGAATTAAACGAGAGTTCCAACTTAATGTCACCCAGCACTGTGGCTCTTTCTGTAACGACCATGTCTGAATAAAGAAAAAATGAACATTTATGTAAGAGACACCTATGTATATACAGGTAGGAGAAGCCAGCAATGTTACATATTCTATGTCTGAAAAGGGCTTAAGTTCCAAGTATGGGTCCGCATCCAGAATAGTGATGACATAACCGGTTCATTTTAGTGACTTAGTTTCTTAAATCTCGCTCAGTAAAATTAACTACTCTCTTTTTGGTCGACGGCGACTCATTTCTGTCCTGTGTAGCTGTCACGTGTAAAATGAATGAAAGACTTACTTGAAGTCCCGGGCCAGTCGAGTGGTGAACTACTCATTTCTGTCCAATACGAACGAATTACTCTCTTGAGACGACTTGTTACTACTAGTTGATATCAAAAGAGTAGTTCAATGAACGATACGCTCATGATCGACACATCACTAATCCAGAAACACTGCTTACTACACTTCCCAGAATGCAACCAGTAGCATATTTTCATTAGACTCTTTCAAACTCCACATCTCCAGTTTGAAATGCAGGCTTTCTGTTCTAAATGTGTAGTCTCCAAGCCCCGGCTGAGATAACCCTGATGATGTCATAGTGATATCATTATTTTCTTAGACTTGACAAAGCTCTTCCAGGGCCACAGAAGACATTGGACAACTGTTTTAACAGACTGAGGAGAACTAACCATAAATTGAAAATTTACCTTGACATGGTTAATTGGTAGAGTGCCCCTTTTAATACAAACAAGCACAGCTGCATCTGCTTCCAGTGTTAGTAGAGCTGTATCTTTTGTAAGGGTTTCTACTAATAATTGAAACCAATGGTAGCAGCTAGTCATATGTAACATAATTATTTTTTAATGTAAGTCTTTTGTGTTTGTTTCCTTGTAGCACAACATAATGCTGCAGAGGAGAAGAGACGGTGTGAGGCCTGACATGCCCACTGCTGCAGAGAGGCAGGAGATACTCACTGCTATCGGAGGCAAACCATACTGAGAGTCAGCAGGATCACAAAGAGACACTGTGAAGACCAGTGGGCCCAGGAAATTTACTACAGGCCAACACATTCTGGTGATACTACTACACTGCATTGACTCCATGTGGTCCAAGGCCTGACCTGCCCTCAAGCTCAGGTTGTGTGGTAGTGACCATCTGTAGCTGGTCTATTCTAAAATAAAATGGAAAGAAAGGGAAGTCACAGAATGAAAAGATATAAGATTGATTATTTATTGAGGTTTATTGACAATGTGACATGAACTGACACAATATGAAAGGAACTAAAGAGCTTTTTAAGCATTTTTTGTTTTAATTTAAAGGAAAAAGTCCTGTACATGTTTTGAATTGTTATGGTATTGCACAACTGATTGACAACTGCTGGGATCCTGTCGTGTAGATTTCATCATGCATATTCAAGGTCCTTAAAAAGTAGAGTTGTTTATTATTCACAATGTAAAACAATCTGTGTCGAGGACTACTTCATCTGTGTGATTTAAAGCAAGCTGGGCAATAACTCAAAACATTTGTTAAGATGTACATTTTGGATTGTGAATGCCCAAACTCTTCCAAATCTATAACAAAAGCCATCAGTTCTTTTTTTTTTTCTTTTCCAAATGATAAACCCAAATGAAGGGGGAATGTCAATACATGTTAAAATAATTGTGAAGGCAAAGGTAACATAGGTCACCATGTTTTGGTTGGTATTGCTTTTTGGTATGAAATTCCCTCCTTGTGTTTCCTTGCTGAGGCATTGGAGGGACTGAATTTCTGTGCTGACTGACAGACTAAACCCTGGACTGTGGGCCACAGCACCCCCGAACCTAATTTTAAGGAAAATGGTAATACCACATAGTAAAAATACTCCATTACAAGTCAAAGTCCTGCATTCAAAATCAAGTAAAAGTACGTAAGTATTACCAGCAAAATGTACTCATTGTGCAGCAGAGCGGCCCTTGGCAGTTCGGTATTATAACATACAGTATATTATTTAATTTTTTACTAATTCATTAACATAAAAGCAGCATTTTATTCATGTTGTTCTAGCTGGTGGAGATGGAACTAATTTGATCTGCTTTGATCTGGTTTAATCTGTAACAATGTTTCATATTATACAAGCTGATCAGCTGGCAAGCATTCACAAAATCAGAGTCACAACCGTTTAGGGACAAATTAATAAATTATGGTTTAATCGGCTCTAGGAGTATAGCCTACAGTAATTAGATTGATTCAAGTACTGTACTAAAATAAAGTTTTATGTCATTGGTACTTTAATTGAGCATTTCCATTTTGTGCAACTTAAGGAAATCTTGTACTTTGTTTCCCCTACACTCTAGTGACTCCAATGATAATAATTTTGCATACAAAACATATTTGCTCATAAAATACATTACCCAACAGTATGAATGAGACTCAGCTCCACCTGGACCAGATACATTACAATACTGCTTAACACATTCATAATTAAACATTGATTTTGAATGTAGGACTTGACCTCGTAATGTACAATGTAGTACTGCTTCTCATACTTGAATAAATAATTTCACATATTTGACAACACTGAGGTCTGTGATTTCATAAGCATCCCAACAAGGATTTATTGATTTGGAGTTGTCATTGGACCACGCCTTTTTTGTCAATCATACCAGCTAACCTAATGATGTTAGTCTACTACAGGCCAACACCATTCATACAGTCATAGTGCAGGTGCAGGCTGAGATGCTGATCAGACTCTGTTAGGCTACCAAACCGGATCCGAACTCACGGTCACAGGTAGGGTAGGCTGTAACTTCTTGACCTTACCACTCATCTGTATTTTCAACCTTCCTGGATGGAATTTGCTCGCCAAATATCAATAATAGTAGCCAACACACAGAGTCAGGCGCGTGCACAGAATAAAAAAGCTTACTGAAATCATTCAGAGGGGAACAAATTCAAGCAGATGAATTGAAGTCACTTCTTTGGCTTTTAAAATGCAGTGAACATGAAGTTACAGATCAAATTAATTCTGATGTAGGCTAACTAAACTATCTATCTATCTATCTATCTATCTATCTATCTATCTATCTATCTATCTATCTATCTATCTATCTATCAATCTATCTATCAGATTAAACTAATTCAGTTGTATAGCCAGTGATGGTCCTTTATAGGTCTACTTCAGGCTAGCATGCTTACAGTTGATAGCCTACATTAAGTTACAGACTACTTTGTAACTCGCCTAGAGGTGTTGTTAAGTTATTAATATAGTTTACAGTGACCCTGACTCTTTTACGTTAGTTGCTTCTGAGAAAACCTATTACTCAGCTGCCATTGTCACTGACTCAGGAGCGGCTCAGGGTTGTGTGAGCTCACCTCTACCCTTCACACAGATGACTACGGAGCCCGGGAGGAGACATAGACGTCATTTTTTTTAAAGCGCGCGCGCGCTTCTGGCGACGCTGTCCCCCTGCCCAACGGCATTTCAGTGCTCACTTAGTGCCTGGCCGAAGCTCCACTTCAGAAAAGGTAAGGTGCACAAGTAGCCTTCTTGTGCTTTAGGCTACATACAAGTTAAGAATGTGTAGATATCCGACCAGAGCGTGCATGCGCTTTTGTTAAGGGTGCGTGCGACTTAAACTGCCTTGATAAGATAGGAGAAAGCATAATAGCATGGAGAGAGCATATTAGATATGTAGTTCATAAATGTAAAAAAGTGATTGTGATTGTGAAGTGATTGAAATGTCATGAGGTATCTTGCAGGTTTGGAGTGGGGAGCTGATTTTGTATCTCTGAAACATATAGCCTTAATAAGATCAAGAATAAACTGGAAGTATCATGTAAGGATCAGCAGCAAAATCTGTGCTAGCAGACCTGGATATTATGCAAGCTCTGGCTCTAAGAGTGTGTTTAGGAGCAGTTACTGTAAAAAACTGCTCCAGTGTGTGCTCTCCAAGTTTAAACATGGTAAAATGCCATTGTGGTTTCGGAAACAGCTGGTGGCCAATTACAGGGTCAACCTAAGGGGGCATGGAGATAGCCATCCAAAAAACGGGTGCTGCAGACATGCTGGGAGAAGGAGAGGACAACAAGAAGGTTTTGACAGGAAATCAAATGACAAAAGACAGGGTTCATACAAAGTCTTGAAAGTTATGTTTTCAAGATTAGGAATATGCTTGAACTCGAATATACTCCTTGAAAAATGCTTGATTTTCAACATCATCTGGTGTTTCATCTACACAATCACTCATGTAAACCAAAAAGCTTTTAATATTTAAAATGAAATGATCCCATCATCATATTGTTTTCATCATATTTGTTTTCTCCTGGCATTTATAGTAACAATTTAGATGTGATGATAAAGGCTTCGAGAGTCTGAACATCTTTGGTTTAGGTACCTTGAAAGTGCTTGAATCTTACTCTTAAAAGCTGTACGAACCCTAAAAAGATATGGGAGTATATGATAAAGAGTTCTGCGCAACTGTGGTGTGGCCTGTTAGACCTGTCTGGGTATTAGAAAATCCGTGTGTAGATCTGGAATTACTTAAAATTAAGCACAAGACTGCCGATTTAACCAGTGAATATATATAGTTATAGTATATATATAGTTATAGGGACCGTAAATATAAAGACAGTGTTCAGACATTTACAGATGGATCAAAGGATCTGCAAACAGATGCAACAGGGTCTGCAGTTGCTATGTCTAGTTGCCAAGTGGAATTTAATAAGACAACATCTGATTGCTTGAATGTGTATACTGTTGAATTGTTTGCCATGTTGAGGGCATGAGAATGGATTGAACAGGTTAGTTGCAGCAGTATATTAATATGTAGTGATTCTGTGTCGGCCCTTGCAAGCATTAAGACAAGTAAAGCCAGATGTCATCAGGATCTGCTTCATGAAATTGTGTTTACTAACTCAAGAATGGTTAGGCAAGGGGAAAATATCACATTCATGTGCGTCCCAGAACATTCAGGTATCCTGGGAAAGAGCGGACAAATTGGCAAAAGAAGCAGTCACAAAAGGAATTATTGAAATCAATATTAAATTATCAAAATCAGAGGGGAAAGGCATAGTGTGGAGAAAGGTAAATCAACAGTGGCAACAGCATTGGGATAACAATAAAAGAGAGACATTTACACTCAATCCAAAAAGAGTAGGTATGTTAAGAAGTAGGGGAACAAAATAGAAAGAGCAAGTAATAATAAGCAGGCTCAGAATTGGGCACAGCAACTGTAACAGTACACTTATCATCATAGGAAAACATCCAACGGGTCTTTGCGAGCAATGCCATGAGGCTGAGACAGTTGAGCATATCCTTATATCATGAGGGAAATTTACACATGAAAGACAGAAATGATCATACAGTTACGGAAAAAATGTATATTAGAATGTGGAGACAGTCTTCAAGGGAGGAAATTATTTTATTTTAGTTATTTAGTTTTTTAAAGAAAGACTGGACTGGAAAGACGGCCTTAAAATGAATGGACACTGAGGGAGAATAAAATGCGAAGGTGCCTCTTCACAAACCTGGTAGCCCCATTTGACTGCTGACATTTCGCCATACATTATTTTTCCTGGCGAGATCATGGTATGTTTTTAATATTGTGTTACAGAGTTCGGAGAAACGCCAAGGGTAGCACTTCTGCCTAGTTGGGCGCCATCGCTCTCCCCATAGGGAAACAATGGCACAGCCAAAGCAGAGCAGTTTTACCGCTGACCATGTGGGGGGCTCTTTACTTAAAGCGTGCACGTGACTTTCTAAAGCGCGTGTGGGACTAACTAATGCATGCCCACTTTATAAAAAATTACGTCCATGTCACCTCCCGGGCTCCGTAGATGACTGATATTGCAAACACAGTTATATTGAAGGTTTCAAAATGATACTCCATTGTTGTCTTTATTAGTCTTTCAAACTGGTTCTCAGTAGGCCTGGGGCAACACCTCAGACACTGAAGGTGAAAGCAAGCAATGAACCTGAAGGCACTGCAGCTGTTTGTTAGTAATATGTTGTATATTGTTAAATCTTGTCATGTATGTAAAACAAAGTTTGATTTGTGACACAAGACACATTTATAAAAATCTGACCATAAAACTCAATCATTTGACAGGAAATAATATTTAATCATATTAATAATATTTAATGTGTCATCTACTTTGTGCTCAGGAAGATGTCACTGAACGTATCTTTCTGTTAACTCTGTCTACCTGAAAAAACAAACCAAATGAGATTAACATACCAGCTACTGAACATCAGTACAGAGACGTTTCCCCTGAATTTCAGTGTTTATTTAATTTTTCTCTAATTGATCTAAACTGGACTGGAATAGATACATTATCACTGTCTGTCACATAAGCTGTAAGTCATGTCTAGACAAACTGTGTGTTTTGGTTCACAGATCTTGCTGCCCCCCATCACCCTCTCATGGATATGTATGTTGATCTCTGCTGTTCATTTGGGTAAGCTAAAGGTTTCCTTCAACTTTCCCAGCCCTCAGTTTAGGATGGACACATTCATCTCTTCAAGTCTGTCAAAATGTTTGCAAAAAGGCATTACAGGTGCAAACAACTGCTTTAAGAGAATAATGACAGAATATTACTGCTAGTCTAAAACAAGACAAAATATGTTGTAATGGTAATTCAGTAAAAACAAGTTGAGCATTGAGGTGGACCTGTTAGAAATGTACTTTGACTCAGAGAAGTGTCAGCTCAGTTAACTTCAACAAACTGTTTCACAGCTGCTGTTAATATTAACATGCAACTGCTTCCAACTACAGCTGCTGGCAAGCTAATGCTCTCTGTTATCGACAAATGCATATGTGCTAAAATCAGAGGCTGGTTCACAGAGAGGTTTCTGACTGGTCTGTAGTGTTAGGCTTCATTTTGCAAGCTTATTTAAGTTAGACACTTTTTGATTAACCCTTGTTAAACAACATTTAAAATTGCAGCAACTAAAAACAAAAGAGCTTATCTCAGTGAGTATTCAATTTCAATTCTGTTCAATACAGTTTACAAGGCGCCATATCATAAGTTATCTCAGGGCACTTTTTCATATAGAGCAGGTCTAGACCGACTCTTTATATTTACAGAGACCCAACAGTTCCCACCATGAGCAAGCTCTAGGCGACAGTGGGAAGGAAAAACTCCCTTTTAACAGGCAGAAACCTCGAGCAGAACCAGGCTCTGGGTGGGCGGTCATCTGCCTCGACCGGTTGGGTTGAGAGAGAAAGGAGAGGGAGAGAGAGAGAGAGAGAAGGAGAGAGCGAGAGCAGGAGGAAAGAGAACATACAGTAGTACAGTACAGTTCCATATAGAGATGTAAAGCAATAATAGTGGTAATGGTATTGATGTTAATATTAATAAAAAAATAATACTAATAGCAATATAATAATAGTAATACTAATAGTAAGAGCAAAAACAATAATAGCAGCAGTGGGTGTAGAGCAGGAACACGGGGGCAGCAGGTGGCTGCAACCATAGATCCAGACTCTACAGCTCCGGAGGCAGAAACACCTGCAGAAAGCAACAGAAGGAGAGAGAGAGAAAGAGGAGAGAAAGCACACAACTACGGGAAGAAGTTGAGTTAGTAACAAGCATTGATGGGATAAGAGTGCGTACAGATGGAGAGGGAGAAGAGGAGAGAGGAGAGAGGAGCTCAGTTCATCATGGGAAGTCTCCCGGCAGTCTAGGCATATAGCAGCATAACTAAGGGGTGGCTCAGGACTCACCTGAGTCAGCCCTACTATAAGCTTTATCAAAGAGGAAAGTCTTAAGCCTACTCTTAAATGTGAGGAGGGTGTCTGCCTCCCGTCAACCATTATCAGATGGTGGTAAAGAACCATCTCGATACTTTTCAAATGTCTAAATCTTCCCCTTTCCTCAGACTTCCTGTGTGGATAGCATCTCTGCTCCATGCTGCCAAACGCCTGAGGGCTGACCGTGCTCGTCGGAAGAAGGTCTACAGGCTTCTGCATAGGAAACTGGTCGGTACTCATGTAAAATGCAAATGTGTTACAACCATTGCTTTCTTACGTTATGTACAAGTTTTGACCATAAATCTTTTGCACATTGATGCTCATGTAAAAATAATAATAATAATAATGATACTTTTATTTATATATCACTAACTATATAGAAAAAACAAGACCATATCCATCATTTAGAAGGCAACAACAAATTACTTGTTTCACCGTTAAGTTCGGAACACTTGCTGCTGGTGGCAGGGGCTGCAGCAAGACACAGTATTGATAGCTGGCCCACAGTACTAAGTCCCAAATCTTAGCTGCACAACAGGATTTCTCCAGATCCTCCTTATTACCACTCCCCACTGCCAATGGCCATAAATTGAGGTGGTTCAGCATCTGATCAGAATGCCTCCTGGACACATTCACGTGGAGGTACAGTATTCCAGTAATGTCGGGTAAGGAGACCAGGGGGCATACCCAGAATACACTAGAGGGATTATATATCCCATCTGGAGGATGTGGCTGGGGTGAAGACAGTCTGGATTACCAGAAGGATTTCTCCCGATCCTTCTATTACCACTCCCTCCATGTTTGGACAACTTTTTTTCACCTTGAGCCAGACCTGGATAAGCAACAGAAAATGAATGTATGGATGGAAAAAAGAAATGCATTGATAAATGACTGCTGATGACTGTAAATCCTCAAGGATTAGTCTTGTGTATTCACAGCCCTCAGCAGTCATGAAATATTGTCTCTATTTTATTCCAGATGTTTCACAGGGTCGGTGTGAAGGAGGGGAATCTGTGTCAGCCCACCTATGTTTACCCTAAAGAGGTGAAAATGTTGATGCATTCTGTCTTCTCACAGGATATCTGTAACTACCCTGACCCCTGCCATGATCAGGTGACTATAAGCTCCTTTCGCAACTCATTTTGTCTCAGAAGTCATGTCAGTTATGCATATATGCTCAGCTCCACAGTGAATTAGATGGTCAGTGGGTTCTGGCCACAGGCTCTGTAACAGTTCTCACCATTCACCTTATAGTTCCAATAATATGCACCAAGGACACTTGGTGTCAGGTGTATTATTATAACAAAAATAAATGATCTAGAATTGGCAATAAAAGAAAATCAGAACGTCAACGTCACAAAGTCAAATTGGATTTGTACCAAAACACCACACTTCAGATCTATTTACACCCTACACACCTTAACTGACAAACAGGTTAACCAAAACAATAACAAAATCTTTGCATGTTTCATGGATTTCAAAAAGGCATTTGATTCTATTTGGCACACTGGTCTATTTTACAGAGTTATTGAATCTGGTGTAGGGGCTATGACACAATTGTGTGATAAATAAATTCTTTACTCATTATCACATTTAGCTTGTGGTCAAAATGGTCATAATATAATGGTGTAACTGTGTCTGTATCGTTTCAGGTGGTGTTTGTCACTGTACAGGATCTGCACAAAATCAACTAAAGTGTGTGTCCCTTCATTTGTCATATCTGTGCTTGCATTGATAATGTACAACTTAGTTATGAACTAGTACCAGTTTTGTAATGTGGGAAGATTATTTCTAGGCAGTGTTTTTGACCTGGTCCAGTGTCACTCGACATGAACAAAATTATACAAATCCATCATTGGTTGTTCTGTATGATACAGTATGCACTTATTGTTATGTTTTATCTATTGTGTGTTTCAGGGTTGAATCTTCTCTTTTTCTGAGTCAACCCTCTTAGTTATTCAGCAGTTAGCTCAAACCATTTTAATAAAAAAAAGTAGTTCACATTCAGTTGTCCATCTCACATGCTTCTGGTGAAAATACCATACTGTTACAACACAAAAACATGCCAATAACGACACTTGAAGATGAAACAACATACTGCAATATCTGGTACCAGTTTGTACAGTCTGTATGTTATAACAATGATAAAATTAATCTTTTGAAAATACTTAGCCCTTTAATGGTCTCACCCAGTAATGGAAGTAACCTTTTTTTCCATTCTTAGTTTGGCAATAACAATGAAAAATGATTTTTTTTGTAACTCACCACACAGTTTTGAATTATGAACCTCTAACAAACAGATGGTGATCAACAGCAAAATTGCTTTTCACCAGTCTGCATAAATTTGATTCATTGAAGTGAATCCAAAGACAGCTTTTCATTACACAACTCATTATATGAACAAGAGCAATGTGTAAAAACCAGAGAAATGTAAAAGATGTAAAAGATTTTTAGTAGTAGTAGTAGTATTCGTAGAACAAAATCAGACTGGTTCATCTGCGTGGTGGTGCAACAGCACTGTATTCTTTTGGGTGAGGGATCCGGTTCAGATTTGTATTCAAAATTCATAATAAACTGCATTAGAATCAGCACACCCAGCAATAATGAAACGGCCAATTTTGTTTTTGTTTTTTTGCTTACATTTTACAGTTTAATATTTATATCAGCAGTGTCATCATATATAATCAGAACAACAAATGGAACAGCATCAAATGTATTATACCAACAACAGTTTATAATCAGAAAATGTATTTTATGGCAATATTTGGTTGTATCATTAGTGGACATTTCAGCTGATTGGTTGAGCAAGTCAAGTTGTCAGACTTTATAATAATTTTCTATTGCAAAGTTCAGAAAGCCCTCTGAGTATCAGTAAAATATGCTTAACTTTGAATTCTACACCAAAAACAGGCCACATCTCAAGAGATTTTTCTGCCGCTAAACTTCAGGTAGGAAGCCACCTGAAGTGGTTTTTAAGACCAAAGAGCCACCTGCAGTTTTTTTTCGGCCTAACATGCTTCAACCAAGTACTAGAGATGACTCAGTCAGGTTGACCTAAGAATAAATAGATATCACAACTCAAATGTGGTCAAATATTTCTTTTTGTCGTGGTGAAAGGTTTGACATGCATACATTTGGGCAGCTCACACTGCCTGTTTTTGGCTTCTTTTTTTTCCAAAACAGTACAAAACTAACCTAACCGGGGGAAAAAAGCCGAAAACAGGACTACCAGTTACCTCCAACCCAAATGACAGATAGACCAGACATCACAACTATAACATAATAAAAGGGCTTTGTGTGGTACTGGCCACTAACTGGCCACGCCTCCACCATCTCTACTTTATAGGCATGCAGCCTCAATGAGCTTAGGTGCTCTGGGGGGCCTGATAAGCAGATAACAAACAAAGGGTCAGGAAACAACAACAGGTTTTTCACATGAGGTATCATGTGAATGTGACCAATGTTGAATGGACTGCCAAATGTAAATTAAACCAGATTGCAGATCTCTCATCTTCAACATTGGTGCCATCACTCAGCTGAATTACTTGCTATCGTCATTGGGCTCTTGGTGGGATGCACAGAACATCATATTCATATAGTGGAGATTTTTTTCTAGAAAATGAAGGGCTTGAAAGTGCCCCCTCACTGAGGCAGGTATCCTTTGATATCCTTTGATTACCACTTCCAGACTGAGGAAATGGTAAAAGTAATGACTAACATCTCAGCTGGCAAGATACAACCAACCTCAACTTTGATCAGATCATCCAACTTGAGTTATGCCCGGTAACGGCAGACTCAGGTTGTCTGGGGGGCAGGGGCGACCATCCCTTGTGATTCATGTATGGTGAAACAGTTACAAACCCTGGTTAAGATTAAATTTGTTTTATTACAGTATGTGACTCAGATTTAAAGTATACTAGTGATGGGTGGATGAAGCTTTGGGGCTTTCTTTCTATATGTGCTGAAAAAGATTTGAAGCTTCAAGAACAGCGACATCTGGTGGCATACAGAAATGAAAACAGCCATTCAAGAGTGGGGCCGAAGTACTGGCACAACACCTCACTGTATCAATCCCATATGTGTGCAATACAAGTGTATAAATATGCTTCAATAAAAAAACTCATAAATGTGTTTGTTGATGAATTAATATACCGTATTCACCTTTGGTGGTAGCCTATAGGCTCTTTGTCCACTATGGGCTCATGCATTTTTCCTTCATGGTTTATATTTATGTGACAAGATTGAAGGGATTGAGGTGGCTCACTGGTAATAAGGCTGACACACTCTCTTGTTAGCCTGTCCACTGCAGCTTGAGCATTGGTTGGGTTACAAAACCTCCTTGAATGTAGGATCCAGCAAGGTGGCCACAGACAGGGCAGTTAATTTTGAACATATTGAATTTGAAGGCCAAGTTGTTTTTTAAATTGTTGGCCAGTTTAGCGCCAATGCCATGAGGCATTTTGGGCACATTGCCCTGCAATAAAATGTTTTAACATTTTTATCAGTGGAATGGCTTTGAATCCTGACACCCTTTTTTCCTCTGACAGCTCAACAGTTGCTTGGTGGAATGGCCGTAGTACTGTTAGGTTCTGGTGGGTTGCCTCATACTCCTCAGCACTAAAAAACCTGATGTCTGTGCTTAGAGAGGCCAGAGCCTCACACAGTTATTCTCTTTGATCGTACAGTCTTTGTAGCATAGCGTAGGTGCTGTTCCATC
The DNA here is from genome assembly GCA_008360985.2 of Macquaria ambigua. Taxonomy (NCBI): domain Eukaryota; kingdom Metazoa; phylum Chordata; class Actinopteri; order Centrarchiformes; family Percichthyidae; genus Macquaria; species Macquaria ambigua. The sequence goes on from VMKM01001821.1 coordinate 76,247, forward strand.
TTGTCTCTAACTCTTGAATGAGTTTTAGCTGTGCCATGCCCATATTGGCCTGCATGGCACACAGCTTTTCTTTGGATGTGGTGATGGATTTGAAGTGTGTCACAATTTTGCGGACCGGGTGCAGATATTTTACAAATTTTTGTAGCCCTAAAAGAACAGGGGCCAGCTTCAAGTTTTCAGTTATGATGTGGCAAGATAGGCATCTATGTTAAAGGCCATCCACATATCAGCCTTCAAACTAACAGCAGAGACCTGCTTCACCTTCGCCTGGTTGTCTTATATCTTACCTTCACCAAAGCTTTCAGTGCCTTTCTACCCAGAATAGTGTAGGTAGAATCCAGTATGTTGACAAAGTTTCTAAAGCCTTCATCTTCTACCACAGAGAATGGCTGGCCATCCTTAACAATCGTGTCCACCAAGGTCTCATCCAACCTTTGTTTTCTGGACACTGTAAGAAAGAGAATTAATATTAATAGGCTATTATTATCATACTCTATACAACTCTTGCATGCACAGCAAAAACCAAATCTTAAAATAATTGTATTCTTCAAACACATATACTGACATAATATCATTAATGGTACATAAAAAGTTGTACATCAGAAGTAGTCCATACTCTACTGATTTGGTGGTAGGCCTACATTTTGTTAGGTATAATAGAAACCTGTCAGTATAACGCAACACATTTCAACAACAACACTGCAGCCTCCAAAATGATCATACAATTGATGGAGATAGGGTTTAATGCCAGACTGTTGTATTAGACTGTATTAGTTTTAGCTAGGTGTACCCAGTAAACTGGCAACTGAGTGTAGTTTGCTCATTTGATGTCATGTATGTGAATATGTTAAATGATTTTGCCAGCATGGGGCGCTGTAAGCCAGCCCTGACATTGTTGTGTATTGGAGACTGTAGGCCTATGCTACTGGCGATGAAAGACAGCACAAGCAGCAGATACTTCGCTTGGATTTGAAGGGGAGTTATGGGACTTTTAATTTGAAAAACTGAAGTGTCCTGGGCTCAAAGTTGCGGGTCAGTTGAATATTCGACGTGCGCGTGATTAGCTCGGTGCGATTCGCAGCTGGCGGCATCGGCGTCAAGTGTCTGGGAAAGAAAAGTTAGTCTGGGAGCTGACAGAATGGGAGACGTTCTTCAAAGTAGGCACCAGACAGTGCTCCATCATAAGTACGAGGTACTTCTAGGTGAGCTGTGAACTTTTCCGGAGCCACAAACAACCTTACAGCAGCGGGGAACAATAATGGATAGCTCGGATAGTCGCAGAGACTCGGCAGCGGGGAGCAGCGGCTCGGCCCGCAGAGAGGACCCAAGCACCGGAGAACGGTCGGATCTTACCTGTCTACAGGAGAGATACCGGACCGCCAAGTACAGCCTGTCGGCTTACCTTCTCTGCTGGTCTCTGCTCAGATGGTACCAGGTGAGATTCTTTCTTAGCATGTTGTTTGCCTGAGACATTTTTCTCGCGACGAGGTGAAGACAAACTCAGGCACAAATCTGGAATTTATACTTAATTATCGGTGCTGCTTTTCAGTAAAATGAACCATCATAGTCCCCATACAGCTTGATAAAACTAACTGTATGTGGGTAGCCTACTAACCTCATGTAAATGTATGACATTTTGTTGGAATAAAGTAGCCTACTCCCTGGTGAGAAAGATGTTGATGCTGAATTTAAAATGAGCCCTTAATGGTCGCTAAATTACTTTATTAACACTGTGTTCATGCTGAGGTGACATTAAAATGATGATGATGATTGAAATGAATTATACCGCTGAACATACTGTGTATTGTCCCATGACAATAACACAACCTGCTGTCCAAATAAATGATATAAAGCAAATTGTAATTAAAAACTATGAATGAAGTTTTACATGTGATACTAAAAAACAAAAACAAAAAAACCTTCTTAATGTCAAATTGTTTACAACCATAATGGCCAGTCCTAATGGCTACATTAGGATCAAACACTCAGCAGTGTCTTCAGCTCAGCTTTGGACTATTTGGTACAAAGGCATAAATAAATGATCTGACCATTTAGACTGCATGGAATCAATAAATTCTCTCAATTGTTCCAAAGTTTCAGTTTCACAATAACCTGTTTACTATCATTTTATTACAGTTATCAAATGATGAAATCATTTATAGACAGCAAACTGACTTGCTCCTGGCTCACTTTCCACATTACAGTTGTTGTAGGGGAGCATTATCTGAAAACTAAAGAGAAAAAGATCTGATGTTGGTGAGTCAGGATCTTCACTCACAGCTGTTTGGGAGACAGTTTGGACTCGAATGAAGTTTTGGTTTACTGGATTCCTGTAGTGTTCATATCTGACAGCAGAACTTTATTTGTACAGATTCTGCAGCATCTTAATCTGTGGGAATGCTGCAGCACCATGTTATGATACAGCCTAAATTTACATTAGGGTTAGGCAATATATAATGAAGCAAACAATATAAATTTGTTAACTTTCAGAGATTTTGCCATATTGTTTATACTGCAGTATCTGTCACTTTTAATATCTCTGGTTGTATTAAACCAATGAACAGGACTGCTTCATGGCATTATTGGATTTTTTATATGATTTGCCCAACAATGTGTTGAAGTACTTTGAGTTGTCAAACATTCCTGTGTGGTTATTTGATACATGAACTGTTTCTCGATTGATTTAACATAAAAAGTACTATATCACGATGCATATAAATAACACTGTATAAAACTACATACTGTGATAGAGAATTTGTCCATATTGTCCACTCCTTTTTTTGAATCCAGAAATTGTTTATCGCTGCTCTAGCAGATGTTGCTAAAACTTTGCAATCATGCTGCTGCTGCTGATGAAAACCTATATGTTGAGTGGGGAGAACATTTGCAGATAAAATGGCAAATGTGTTTGGTCTGCACTCTATAATATTATAGAAAACAGACAAACAGGAATGTGACAAGCTGGCATTAGGCCTGACTGATTTCTGTTTTCTACCTTTGATATGTTGCTAGGTTGAAAACAGAAACACAAAACACATACCTTCACGCAGGGTCAAAAGTCATTTTGCACATCATTATTGGGGGTTTGTGAATTTGTGGTATGCTTTGGAGCTGTGTAAAGAAGACAAACTCAGGCACAAATCTGGAATTTCAGTGTAAACTTAATTATCGGTAGTAGCACAGACTTCATACGAGACATCCATCACCAAGTGCTGCGTTTCAGTAAAATGAACCATCATAGTCCCCATACAGCTTGATAAAACTTACTGTATGTGGGTATTAACCTCATGTAAATTGAGGAAATTGAGAATCACAGTTTGTGGTCACAGTTTGTGGGTATTAACCTCAATTTACATGAGGTTAATACCCACAAACTGTGACCACAAACTGTGATTCAAAAAGTGTAAAAGAAAATGAAAATTAAATAGTGAGTCCAAGGGGTTAAAAAATACTTTCTATAGGTCCCTGTTTTTCCTTTTAAGTAGGAGCCCCTGAAGTCCTGAAAGGTCATTTTTAATTTTGTTTGCACAAAAGAACAACTTGTGTGCCCAAGTAATTATCTTGTTCGCACAAAGCCCATATTGCACACAAGTAATGTTGTGCGCACGTTATTATCTACAAAATGACTTGTGTGCACAAGTTAAAAACATATAGTCTTTTGGACTTGTTACCTGTCACATCACAGATTATACAGATTTACAAAACCATTAGCCATCTTAATAGTAAAAGCGCATGTCAGAAAGAGGGTCGATCCACAAGGTGAAAAATGTCCATGGACTTGCCTCATGTTCTTGTCTTTGCAACGCTGACTGCAGGGACAAGCAAAGTCATGTCTTGAATCTGCCTGCAGGCTCCTCTCTGCTCAGCAGCTACAGAGGTATAGTGGCTCACATCCAGCCACACTGATGCACCTCCTCTACACACTGTTGGATTCCAAGCCTCAGTTCATGGACATCTGCAGACATGCAGCGTGTACACTTCTTCACTGATATTTCAAATAAGGTTTTGAATGTGAATGGAATGGCTTTCAGTCTTGATTAAAATTGATAAAATCTTTGTCTCTTTTCCTGTTTTTCTCCTTGTAGATGCTTCAAACACAGTGCTTGAATCGTCAAATAGTGTCTAAAACCCCTCCCCACACGCCTTTCCGATGTCGGAATAGAGTGCTGCAGGCTTAAGAGATTTTCACGTTTTGTTCTACAACATAAAATACATCAGTAAAAACCCACTTGTGAATTTAGAAGCTTTTATGTGTCTTAAAAAAGGCGGTTGTTAATAAGTGGCTAAATGAGACTACAGAGGTTGTTGGGTACATTAAATTTCATCATGCTGAACACAGAAACTCATCAACTCACTTGTCCACCTTTACAGCCTTGTTGTGTTTATACTTGCACTCTCACAAACTATCCATCCATCCATCCTCTTCCACTTATTGGTTCGCAGTGGCAGCAGGCTAAGCAGGGTTGTCCAGACATTCCTCTCCCCAGCAACGCTTTCCAGCTCCTCCTGGGGAATCCCAAGGCGCTCCCAGGCCAGAAGAGATATATAATCCCTCCAGCGTGTTCTGGGTCTACCCCAGGGCCTCCTACCAGTTGGACATGCCCGGAAAACCTCTAAGGGGAGCCGTCCAGGAAGCATCCTGATCAGATGCCTGAACCACCTCAAATGGCTCCTTTCAATGCAAAGGAGCAGCAGCTCTACTCCAAGCTCCCTCCAGATGTCTGAGCTCCTTACCCTATCTCTAAGGGTGAGCCCAGCCACCCTATGGAGGAAACTCATTTTGGCCGCTTGTATGCGCAATCTCATTCTTTTGGTCACTACCCAACCATATGGTCATGAGCTCTCGCAGACTATTCTCAACTTTCTAACTCAAACTTTCCGAAAGACTTTTGTAGAAGAGGTCAGTACGCAAATTCAAATTACAAGTTGGAAGCTTAGTGGTAGTGATGTTGAAGTCATGTGACTGTGGTGTAGTTTGTTTTTAGCCTAATGTTAGCTTTTTACTTCTGGAGATTGCATTTACACTTCAAAAATTATCAATCAAGTGGTGTTTGTTTGTGAAGATTCCATCCACAGAGATTATTTTCTGCAGTAATCCAAAATCCAATGGAAAAATCCCATTGGTGTTTTGTTGAGGGAACCAGGGCAATGCTAACTTCCGGGTTGGTCTACAAAAATACGTCATCCCTACAGCACTCTATTAGGGGGCTGCGTGTGTCCATTTTTGAAACGTTCTGACAGACATGGGCTCAGGCCAATTGGGTCCTGGTTGCTTACCTCCCCTTCCAGGCCTGATTCCAGGTGGGGGCTCTGGTTTCCCTCTTGGGGGAGGTTGCTCTGTCCTTTATTGGTCAGTTCATAATGATTCTTGAATGACTCTTATTTTGGCCCCTCACCTGCCACCAGTTTACCTCAGGAGACTCTGCTAGGAGCTGCCCCTACAACACAGCTCCTAGGGTCACAAGGACACACAAACCCCTTCACAACAATAAGGTGGTGATGCAACCTGTCAGTTTGCAGTGTCTTAGTGCAGTCCACAGGTTTAGGTAGTCCATCATTCACATCTTACTGCCTCCTTAAGAGCTATGATTTTGATCTATCATTTTTTTGATTAATTGCTTAATTAAGAGAATGCCAGAAATTATGATAAATGGCTATCACAATTTGGCAGAGCCCAAGAATTTAACTTGAGATATCTTTCTTAATCTGAAACAAAAGCAAAAAAACTAAACAAACAAACAAAAAAAAAAAAAACTGAAACAAATTTAAATTTGAAAAACAAAAAGTTAGAGGATTGCCAAAGTTATTACAATTCATCCCAAGGGGGGCATTAAAGATGGGGTAGGTAAAATCTGTGCAACCTATGCAAAACCTTCCGCCTCTATCTCTGCTGCTTTGTATCACTCCGTTAAGCCCCTCCCACCAAACCCACAACTTTGACTGGCAGCAGAAGGAATCGGTTCCCCTGCGAAACGTCATGCCTCGTAGGGCTCGCTCTTCACATTGTGAGCCTCACCGAGACCCTGGTCCCTCTTGCCACGACTTGTCTTCTGAAAGACGCCCCTCCAGCACTTGCAGCCGCAACGCCGTCTCAACACTGTCATCATGCCTCTTTGCCACTCTTTGATACAAACGCTATGGCATCTGCCAAAACCTCTCGCAGCATCCACGGGGAAGAGGTCAAAGGTCATCAACAAGGAGTCAGTGGACGGCCAGAGAACAAGGACATTCACATCTGACACCAGAGACCTGGGTTACCATCTCTACACATATACAACCACCTGTTATCATGTGAACAAAGTTCCATACTTAGATCAGGTGATGACAACTGAACCATTTCAATGACAACTGAGCAAACTCCATCTGCTAAAGAAGACCATGAGATGCAGTTGAAAGCGTTGCGAAATGTTAATAAGTGGACCTTGCGTTAAGATTGATTTTCATCAAACCACATGTCTTGTTGCGGAGGCTCAAATGTTACAGTCTGGCTGCATCTGTTAGAATGCCCTCCTGTGTTCCCCCAAGACTTGTGATCAATAATGATTCCTGAGAAAGTTGATCAGTTTACTGCACTTTAATGCAATATAAACATTGTGCATGTGTGTGTGTGTGTGTGTGTGTTCTGAAAGATAAACAATACAAGGTCACCATTAATAACAGTTCACCCCGTAACAAACACAATAGAATGCAATAGCCTATACCTTGGCTACAATACACAAGTTAACACACTAACATGAAACAGTATTCTAGTTACAGTGGGCTAAAATTAACCTAGACACTCGTTAGAAACTTAAATAACCATTTAGAAACACTGTATACATCATTGGCCACATTATACACATAAATTGCAAACGGTAAGAAACTGTCAAAGTAAGCATAAATGTAACAGACGCTGTTTGCGGCAGTAAATGACGCATATTACACCTATTACTTTACACTGCAATTACAGAATCATCATATTCTCAACAGTGCAATGATGATGTATCTGGTAGGTAAACATCACAACTTACATTTCTCTGGATGCACACACACAGGAATACAAGCGGTGGGTCAACTGTGAACTGTCAGCATAAATAGATAAACTAAACTGTATCATGCCGCATCTACTTTGCTCCCCTAAACTAGTAAGCCTCAACTCGCCGAGTCCGCGGCAGTGCCCCTAGTGGCTGGGCACCCAAACAGCCTGTCCTGCTATACAATCTTCAGAACAGCCGCCCCCAAATTTGTTCCAGCAAATTTGCAGTATTAAGTCCATCACTGTTCATCTTCTTCTGGAACAGCAGGAAGCCGGATGAGACGACTCACGGGTCGGACGTAGGTACGGTCCCTGACTTTAATCTCCGCCGTGCGAATCAGGCCGTCAGCTCCTGGGAACACCTGGCTAATTTTCCCAACAGGCCATGATGCTCTGGGCAGTTGAGGATCAATGATCATCACAACAGTGTCTATCTGAAGAGGGGCTGTGTCTGACTGCCACTTGGACCGGGTTTGCAATGTGGGAAGGTAATGGTGCAGGAACCGCGACCAAAAACAATCACTTGACAGGCGATGGCCAAGCAACTCTGAGTCGTGGTACACTGCCTGAGGTAGTGAGGGGTCTAGCCGCCCCATCAGCAACAGATTGGGGGTGACTGGATCTGGATCCACCACATCAGACAATACATAGCCCAAGGGCTTGGAGTTGAGAATGCCCTCAATCTCAATCAGGATGGTATTCAGCACTTCTCCGCTGTGAGACCAGAGTGGCAGTCAGGGCAGCCTTGATAGACCGAAGTGGGGAGTGCTGGGTGGGTTGAAACAGAACTTTATCTGGTGCTCTGCCAGCTGGGCTTGTAGTAAAGGATGCATGGCTTTGAAGGCTTCTTGTAATTCCGTCTCCACCTCTGAAATTAGTGCCCTGGTCAGAGAGCAACTCAGCCAGTTTCCCTCAACGGGAGATGAATCTCCTCAACGCCATCAGGAATGAGTCTGTATTGATGCTAGACAGCACTTCAATATGGACTGCTCTTGTCGTTAGACATTTGAAGAGCAGGCTCCAGCGTTTCTCACTCCGACGGCCGACTTTGACTTGCAGTGGTCTGAAGCAATCAATCGAGAAGAAGGCTGGCTGATGCAGCCTGAGCCGAGCAAGAGGCAGGTCCGCCATCTTGTGGTTGACTGGCTGGGCTCTCCATTTTTGGCTTTTAGGGCATGAGCGCTGCTCTCTTCTTATGGCCTCGCGGCCACGAAGGATCCAGAGCTTCCTCCTCAGCTCTGCATAGAGCCGTTCTGCACCTGGGTGTTTCAGGTCAGTGTCGACCTGTCGGATGAGCAACTTGGTTACAGCATGCCTTGAGTCCAGGACTACAGGGTGGATCACATCATTCTCCAGATCCTGACAGTGTCGCAGTCGACCACCCACTCATATCAGCCTAAGCGACATATCATATTCTGGAGCCAGTGTGATTAAGCAGCTGGATGAGGGGATTGGTTTCCCAACTGCCAGGCACTGGACTTCCTCGGGAAAGCTGTCTCGTTGAGCGGATCTCAGGAGGCTAAGTTCTGCCTCATTGAATTCCTCAGCTGTGGAAGGCTCTTCAGCATCAGCAGCCACCGCGTGAAGATGCCTCGCGGTCGCCTTCACAAGTTCACTGAAGCTGCTAAACTGCTGAGCATCAAGATGATCGTGGTGGTTACCGTGGCAACCAGACAGGTTGTGGGCCTTCGCAGCTCTTCAGTGATGTCTTTATTCTCTGTGACTGGGTGCGCTGGCCACTGGTCCGGCGGCAGCCACAGGAATGGGGGTCCCAGGGCCCAACGGTTCTCATCAGTGAGATCCAGCAGTGTTTTCCCCCAGGTGAGGTCATCCACTGGGTTTTATGACGTCCCCACATAGCGTCAGGCCTGGCTGTTACTCAGCTCCTGAATTTCTGCAATGCAGGTTCCCACAAACACCTTAAAGCAGCAGGAGTCTGACTGGATCCAGGCAAGGACAGTTGTGGAGTCTGTCCACATGACCACTCTGGACACCTCCAGCATGACCTCTCGGATTAGCAGGTTCCCGAGCACCAGTGAGGGCAGCGCACACCAGCCGTGGCATGGAAAGCTGATGCTTGGGAGCCATTCTGGACCGGGCTGTCAGAAAGGCCACCTCCACGCGCCCCTCCACATCTTCTGTGCACAGGTATCCCACACTACCATACGCACATTGTGATGCGTCGCAGAAGATGTGCACCTCCCGCTTACTGGCTGCATGGTCCAAGGCTGGGCTCACATAGCAGCGAGGCAATCTGACGTCATCCATGTGTTGCAGCTCGTCTGCCCAGGCTTGCCACGCCGTGAGCAGGTCACCAGGCAGCAGGGGGTCGTCCCACTCACGCTTTTTGTCCCATAACTGCTGAACGAGCACTTTGGCCCTTGTGGTGAATGGCGTGAGAAACCCTATAGGGTAGTATTGACTGGCCAGTACTCTGTAAATGTTCCTCATGGTAGGAGGGGAGCAGTCCAGCAGCCGTGACTTGTAGCACAGCGTGTCTGAGCAGCATAACCAGCGCAGCCCCAAGGGCAGGTTCCTGTGGGTCCATGTCCGTGCGGTTTAATCACTGTCCACTGCTTTCTGACCTGATCTCCTTGGGCAGATGGCTGATGGCTTCTGGTGTGCTGCTTGCCCACTGTTGCAGCTCAAAGCCTCCCCCCATCAACAGTCCCCTCAACTTGTCGATGACATTTTTGGCCATGTCTGGAGAAGAGAAGCTCTGCAACCAGTTGTCTCCATGTAGGAGTGCTTCTCGATGGACTCACGAACGTTGTCTCCCTGGTGACTGTGATCATACAGATGCTTCTGGAGAGCATATATGGCGCAGCATGGTGAACAAGTAGTCCTGAAAGGAAGTACCTGCCACTCGTACACACTGGGTTGGGAGTCTCTCTGCAGGTCGCGCCAGAGAAAATGCAACAGAGGCTGGTCTTCTGGCAGCAGTCTCACCTGGTGGAACATTTCCTTCATGTCACTGCTGATGGCAGTGGAGTGTTCCCTAAACCGCAACAGGACACCCAGGAGAGACGCACCTAGATTTGGGCCTGACAATAGCAGCTCGTTCAAGTTCTGGTCCCTATAGGTGAAGGAGTAGTCGAACACAACTCGGTTCTTCCCATTGTGTGTCACCATGTGGTGGGGAATGAACCAGGACTCCTTGGAGGTCTTCAGCTGCTCCTGACTCACTCTGGTGGTATAGCCTGCCTTCTCCAGCTTCATGATCTCACTTTGATAAGCCTCTGCCTTCACTGGGTCTCTGCTGAGACGCAGCAGTGGGGTGGCATATCTGCACACTCCCTCTACCTCCACTCTCGTCTTTGTCTCCAGGAGGTTCATGGACTCTTGGTCTCTCCGTGACCTCATCACCAGCTTCTCGCTTCTGTATGGTAGGGTGTCCAGTTGCCTGAGCTTCTCGACCTGATTGAAGAGTTCAGCTGCCAGGGAGGTGGTGGCCAAGAACAGGCACTGCTGATGGCGACTGCACTGTTGGAAAGACTTGACTGGCCCTTGAAGTGTCCAGCCAAGACTGGTCTTCACCGCAGCTGGGCCCCAAGGCAGGCCAAGACTGACAGGTTCAATCGGCGTCACCAGGTGAGGGCAGTCTGAGCCTATCAGGAGGAGCGGCTGGGCATTCGTGAACGGTTGCAGGGGGAGCGTCTTGAGGTGCTTATATCTGCGCTGAAGTCCCTTCACTGGATAAGAGTGTTAGGTTAAGCCTAGCTCACCTGCAGTGAAGGCCCTCTCAATGGTAAATGTCTTGACCAGCTGGGGAGATTTTGAACGTCACTGATGAACCATATGGCGTCCTCAGACCTTGCCGTACTGTTCTTAGGGTGAGACTCTCTGGAGTTCTCTGAAGCTGCAGCCCCTGAGCGGCATCCTGGAGGAGGATTGTCCTCTCTAAGCCGTCATCTAATATGGCTTATGTCTCCAGGGTGTGTTCACCATTTCGAAGTAGCACCTTACAGACCTTCAAGAGGACCCGGTTACAACCGGCACGCCGATCCAGGTACAGGACGTCCGTCGATGGCTTCACCTCTGCACCAGTGACATGCCCTGCAGTGGTATTGCTCTTGGCCGCCCGGAGGTTCATATCATGCAAGGCCTCGAGGTGCTTTCCATCGCATGTCCTGTATAGGACTTTCAACCGACACTGGGCGGCCTGGTGGTGCCTTCCACAGCGCCAGCAGCAGTTGTTAGACCTCACCCATGTAGTTTTCTGCTCCTTAGTCAGTTGCTTGAAGTTCATGCACTGATCCAGGAAGTGCTGTGTGTTACTGCAGTAGGGGCAATAAACTTTGGGCTTATCCAGGGCCTCTTGCGGGGCTGGGACTTCAGCCAAACATGCTTGGGGGGCTGTGTTATGGGCGGCACCATGTAGCACGGTCATAGTCTTCTTTGCAGCTCTCTTATCCTTGTCATACTCTTTCTCCGGCTTGTTTCTCTCTTTTTGGACATCCTCCATCCTGTCGAGCCCGTCTCCGCCCTCCTGGATTACCAGCTCATACTCCAGCCACTCTGCAAAATCCATCAATGACGGGACTCCATCCTTCCGAGAGTAGAGGTAGAGGTGGAAGGTGGCATGGAGATCCTGGGGCAGCTTCCTCGTAAGCTTCGCCACATGGGACCTGCACTGCAGCTCTATGTTTCCATCTTCGCCCAACTGCTCCAACATTCCGACGAGAGCTCGGACTCTCAGAGAAAACCTCCTGAACCCCACTGCGTCGCCTGCTCGAATACTGGGCTCCTCCATGAGCTCTGCAATCCGCTGCAGTGACAGCCGGTGGGGCTGTCCGTAGTGTTTAATCAACGAGGCCATGGTGTCGGAGTAGGGGTACAGGGAGTTACTGTACGAGTCAGCTATCAGGAGGGCCTCTTCGAACTTGAGGTGGTCACAAAGCACTTGGTACTTAAACCTCTCTGTCGCGTCTGCAGGGAGAATGTTGTCAAGTGCGAGCCTCAGTCTGGCGAACTCCCTTGGATCGTCCCGTGTGAACTTGGGGATCGACGGCGTCGGGCCCCTATACGTCCCTTCTTTGCTGCTTGGCCGTGTGGTCAATGAAGTTAACCCTCATTGTAGGAGGAAGGGTTTAGCCTCTGCACTGAGTCTGCCTCGTAGGTTTCCACTCCGTAATTATCGAAATCCGGCTCATGCATCCAATCTGGTTCTCCTTCTCTATCTGGTCTAAAGTCAAATGGTGGTGGCGTTTCTTGCCCCGTTAAATTTTGTTGTAGTGTTACCAGATCTCAGCAGTTAACATGGTGACTACAAAAAAACAAAACAAAAATAACTACAAAAATATGAGCGAAGTTGTAACAAATATTTAATGCATAATGTCTTTTGCTGTGAATGACCTAAATACTGGCTTGATTTAATCTCAGTGAGCTTTGAGAAGAGTATACCTTATTCCTAAAAGTACACCTTTGTGTTAGCATTTCCCATTAATTGGCCACAAGGAAGGAGGATCTTGATAGTGCAGTAAGATAAGTGCAGTGCTGACATTTTTCCCTTTGATTCTAGTATTGACTGGTCTCATCCCCTTGCTTTTTTCTGTTCTTTTTGTCATAGTCTTTAATAAATGTGCCAACAGTATTAGCATGGCTTAAAAAGCACTAGCTTGAAGTGATGTCTCATACAGACATAGCCAAGTAATACTGTAGTATGTGAGCAATGTATTGCCTGTGACCACCCTCACTGTAACACATTATATAATATTTTGTTCATTTTATTTTGTCAAGGGGCTGCAGGTCTTCTTTATGTGGAATCCTGTTTTCTATGAGCATCAAAGTACCACAGACAGACCATATGTTACAGTTGCTAGATCAGTGCTACACAAAGATGTGCAGTGGTTTATATGCAGTTTGTAAGAACACCAATGAGCATTTTTATGAGGCTACACTGCTTCTTTAACTGCTTTTGAAACTTCAAACTGAGACTGGCATTTGTCTTTTCAGAGCAGATGTGATACAAAGAGGCTGCAAAGTGACTTATTTAAAGGAATACTCCTGCTAAAACCTCTGTTTTGAAAATGAAGCCCCACTGTAGCCTTGAAAGGGGGCTCTGAAATGATTGTACCTTGCTTGTTCTAGTAGGACAGCAGCTGTAGTCAGTTTGGTTTCATGAAACGTTGTAGAGTAATTCTGAGTGACAGATCCAAACATAACCACCCTAGAGAGGCTGTGTCTTTATAGCCATATTTTAACCAAAAATGTGAGGAGCATACTGAGCACATACATAGACAAAAGAGAAGTGCAGTATGCTGCAGGAGTGGTTTGAGACATTTTTATGGATGTATTGATGCATTTTATTTGCTCTGAAAGTAGGTCACCATTGGAATTCAATGTAACTGCTGTGAAATCTGACTACAGCATTTGATATTCAAAACATCAGATGAGTATTCCTTAAAAGATTAATCCTATAAATGTCTTACAGAATGGATTCATCACTGTGTTATTTTTATTTTTCTCTCCTCAGAAACTCAGATACCAGTCTGCTCATCTACAGGTAAGAAGCCAACAAAAATTTCATCTTTTTAACTTGTTCTTTTCTTTTTGACAATTTGTCTTGCTGGCTCTGCTCTGCTCTATTGGCAGCAGAGGAGTGCATTGTCTCGTCTCTTTTAAAAAAAATCTACAGTAGATGTATCTGACATAGCACCCACTTTATAAACTACAGTTTTAAGCCTCTGCATGAATATATGGACAAAGCCTTTGTGAACATAGCAATGTTGGCAATCACAGACAGTTTTTTGTTTAAAGCCCCTGCCCACTCAAAGCCTTAAATTCCAACATCCCCTACATCTAAAATCATGTCAGGATTAAAAGGGTAAGTGGGACAAATACCATGGGACTTTGGTCAATTGAGAGCCCTAAAAGCCACCTGCATGTAGATACATCTACAAAAATGCAGGGCCTTGATATTATAGCATTTGCACATGTGCATGTTGCTGCCTGCTTTAGGTGCACCGTGCCAAGCAGGGGCCTGATCACGTTTCCGATGCAGTCTCAGAGTAAGGGATAACTGCACTGACACAAGCTGTTGTGGTCCTGCTTGGTAGCTGGACCGACTGGGTGACTAGAGAAAAAGCTCTGTTTTTAGTCATCTGTGTTCACCTTTAGTACTTCTGCAACTTATAACTCAATCTCTGTGGTTTGAAGTTTTATGGCCTTTTACACCTGAAAGTCCAAACCAAGGTCCGAACCAAGGTTCGCATTGTAACATTGTACACATTTCACAGGGCCGTTGACGGGGGAACACCGGGTCAAAGAGGGCCATCTAACCTTTAAATAATCTGCTGGAATAATTTGTCAGGGGCCCTTTGGAGATCACGTGTCCTGGGCAAGACATACGGTGGGCCATTTAATTCGGTTAGTTTTGGTTTCACATTGCAATTATGCAAGCGCACTGAAGAACTATAAATGACATACCTATGTCCTGTCGTCATCACCTTCGTGAGCTGCGTCTTGGCCATTGGTTTGTAGATGGGCTTGTGTCTTACGTCAGCATGTTGTCAATTCAGCGGGTAGCCTTCTCCAACACTTCGCAAGCAATAAGCCCCAAGAGGCTTAGGGGCGTTGTTAGGCACGACGCGGAGCTGTTTTAAAATCCCTGTAAATCACGGCCTCGCAGGCTTATTGCTTTCAAAAAACAGTTACTACATATACCTGGCAAGGTTTCATAAAATAAACACACAGGAACAAAAAATGCCATCATTTATTGATAACAAATAATCATTCTTCCGCCAAGCAATGTAGTTCTTCAGCGACATTTAGCGGAATGGTTGCCAAGCAACACACAGACGCAGAGGAAAGCATGGGAAAAGACTGAGATGATTATTAACATTTATCTGGATATCGCCATTAATTGTGCAATTGTGTAGTGTTCAGTTGTGTTAGCTCTCCTCTTTCCTGTTACAGGGGTCTTTGACTCTGGACTGGTGTGTTTTAATTGCGCGCTGCCAGAAGCAAGGATATTACTCCAGCATCTTCTCTCGTTGTAGTTTGGGTGCCAGAAAGATTGCAGAGACTATTCCCATTTATGCCCCGTCACTGAAATGATTTCTCTTGCCTCTAGGCCAGCATCAGAGAGTTTTTGTACATAGTGCTTCACAAGCAGTGGTTGGTGTAGGCTACATTGTCTCGGTGCCGGCTGCTTTACAAATCCGTGGCAACATGGAATCAAGGAAGCGAACGGACCATATAGTCTGTTTAATGTCCCGGCTTCCTTTCTTGACTTTTCCAGCTCTTCAATTCCTCTCTCATTAATTTCAGCATATCTCCTTTCTTTTTTATATTCCTCCTCTATCCTGTCCATCTCTTTAACCACTTATCCACACTTAGCCCTCCCAGTAAATCAAAAATGTACAACAAAATCTGACATTTTGAAACAATTTGTTTGGCGCAGTAATACTGATGAATGTGTTAACAGTGTGTTTATAGAGTATTTTACAATAGCTGTAAGAAAAAACATTCAATTCTTAAGGCTATCAGAGTGTCTGTTCTTACAGTGTTGCTAAAAGGGCCCAAGTTGGTGAGCAGGAGACAGTGTCACTGTAAGTCGTAATGTCTGTAAATGAGGGGGGCCTGCTCCCACTGTAGTTTACGGTAAAGTTCCATCCACCTGCTTTTGTATGAAAAATGTGTTACTGTGTTTTGTATTATTTTTGTAGAAATAGCATAGAGGCCTTTCAAGTAGCCATGTTTACAGTCATTATATTCTTAAATGAACTATCAGGGTGTCAGTTGAACATGTGTGATGTTGCCTTTGGCCATGAACAATGTGTGTTTGAATTCAAATACTCAGGAGATAGCATTTTTCAAATATCAAACCCTGTATTTGGAAGCTGAAACACTGCTGTCCTACAGCTGTATTTTAAGTAATTATTTCCAAAGACTTTTTATTACCTCCACTGAGGAGTATAAGTGACTGTACTGAATGTAATCACCTCAGTTAGTCTGTTTATCATCAGTTTCCCAATAATAAAATGCTTGATTATTGGCATGAAATTTGCTGTGCACATTCACACTCGTAGCAGGTGAAAACAGTTTAAGCTCTACTGTAGCACCACTATCACCTGTTTAAAGTGTAACTCCATCTTCAGATTCTGCTAGAACCCTCTCTCCCAGCAAATTTAAAAAAAAACACCTGTAGGAGGCGTGGCCTCGTGGCTACGTAGTGTGTGGGTCAGGGGACACGGAGGAGACTGACTGACACTGATTAGTCTTTTTTTTATATAAATTTCATGACGTAGATACATGCCCGGCGCCAGGATGAAGTGACTGAGGGGGCTGTTAAATATTGCGAGGGGGCAATTTTTTCATAAAATAAGATTTATTGATTTAAACATGTAATAGCCTCAGAAAGGCTAAATAACAACAGCATAAGGCTACCGTTTCAAAATCAAAGAATACATTTATTAATCAGAGCACTCACATAAGAACGTCGCACTAAATATATTTTGAATTTATGAACGATTCTCAAAATCAGCAGCGGGAGGCACGTAGAAACAGCTGTTTTCTGTCTCTGTCTCTCTCTCTCTGTCTCTCTCTCTCTCTCTCTCTCATTGACTTTCCCTTCTGTCTGTGGATCGCTACAATGGGGGGAAATGGAAGTGTCTGTCTGTCTAGTGGCATTATCCATTGTTCTGAAACAACAGCTAAGTGATTTTCACATGTATCTCAGCCAATAATTTTGTTGTTTTTGCTATTTTTCTACTTGACTCTATGTCAGCATTGGCCTTGCAAGATTCAGGGCTGATTTGAATCAGTAGATGGCATGTTGAGCCATTTTCAACCCATGAAATGCTGATTTTTATAAATTTGGTAAGAAATGTCAGTATTATACAATAATACAGTATAACACCAGCATTGATATGTTTCATCACAGTACAGTAATATAATTTAGTTTACAGCTCAAAAAATATGTTTAAGTGTGCAGTACCACTTTAACCTTTTTGATTTTTCAATTGAGCTTACCTAATCACATCACACAACTGCACACACACACACACACACACACACACACAGTCTAAATATGTCTGTTCCACTGTACGACTGAGCACCTGACTATTTGCCAGCCATGGTCTCAAAATAAGGCAAGGGAAGAAATCTGATTACTGATTTACAGTAATCTAGTTACTTAAGTGCATGTAAACACACTGATTGTCTCATTGGTACCTCAAACAACACAGCCTCACCTTGTGTTTTTTGTGAACACAGTGCTGTGTTGGCTACAGAGTGCCTACATTTATACTATGCGTTACAAACTACAAGGTCATTTTAAAAATAGTTGATTTTAAAGATGTGCCTGTTGAATATAGTGAGACTTTGTATCCTGATTGTATGAGCGGTGCTGGTGGTGTAACTAGACTAGTCTGCCTCTCAAATTCTATACGAACAGTCTGTGAGCAGGATGAAGAATTGCACACAATGACAGCAGATGCTTAAACTAACCATTACACAATGTAAGAGAACTGAGCTAGCCTTTGAGGCTTTACTGCAGCCTCTGTTCACCTTTTACATGGTTTAATGTTTTCTGGATCACTGCTAATGCGCTTTTTATATGAATTTCAAAGGCTCACATGACTCCAGCTACTGACTGAGTAGTTGAAACCATATGGCACCAGAGGCTTCTTATGTTGTTGTGGTGCTTTGTAACTCTTTGGTGTTAGTTATGGTACCCTGTGTCAGAAGAGGACATAATTGTTCTGTGCTGTAACCTAACTCTTCAAGAATAACCTAGAAAGCCAACTGTTGTTTCATATCACAGGACTCGAAGTGTAGAGCCGAGTGACATTGTCTGCATAAGCCTTTAATATTCCTTGTGACCCCTCTCTGTGTTGTTGAGGCACCTGTACACTGCAGTTCAAGGGAGAAAAATTGCTTTTACTACTGTGACCTGCACTCGAACCTGAATATCCCAGCTCATACAGTCTGCCTGGCAGTGGTGTGCCTGGTGGATTCCCCAGGGACTGGAGCTCATTGTGTCAAAAAACAAACTCCATTCCACACTTTGAGGAAATGCTACAGTATCAGGAGTAGGGGTGTAATGGTATACAAAATTCACGACAGTGGCTCATTGGTCATACTTCTTACTGTAACAGTTAAGGCACTCAAATACTGGCATATTGTCAAAAAGAAAAACAAAAATAAATAACAAAAATGCGCCATGGTAAAACTCTGACCTGTTGATAATTCTTGAACATCTGCAGTGTAACTTAGGAGGTTCAGAATAAAAGGTTGACTATCATCAGATTGGCATCCGATCAGAATGCATAGGAATGGGAATTAAGTCAGGTTTTCTTAATCCTTTGAACAAAGGTTTATTTTCCTCCAAAAACTCAAATTCTCCAAAACTCAAATGATTGCATCATGAACAGACAGGGAAAGGAAAAAGACACACATGGGCTGCTGAAAATACACACAGCACAAAATACAAGGGATTAGAAATTGGTCTCAAATGTCCATCTTAAAGAAATAAGGATAAATAAAGTTCTCAGTTAAATTAACATGGACATAGGATAAGAACTAAAGAGTAAGAACTAAAAGAGTAAGATAAACTCCTTTTAAATAAGGAGTGATCAGGTGAACATATCAGGTAAATGAGGGGTGGCAAGGGTGAAAACAAGAGCTAATAAGTGATGAAAGGAGAGGAAAGGAAGTGAGGTAAAGGAAGTGAGGTAGGTGAGCAAAGGAAGTGGATAAAGGGGAAGAAAATAAGGATCTTTACTACATGCAGCTTGTGCTCATTCAAACAGGGAAGGCTTAAAGCTGGGGTAGGCAAAATCTGTGCAACCTAGGCAAAACCTTCCGCCTCTCTCTCTGTTGCCTCGTATCACTCCGCTAAGCCCCTCCCACCAAACCCACAACTTTGAACGGCAGTAGAAGTAGTTAGTTGCTCTGTGAAACCCATGCTTCATAGGGCTCGCTCTCCACGGCATGAGCCTCACTGAGACTGCGGTCCCTCCCGCCGCGACCTGTTTTGTCAAAGACGCCTCTCCAGCGCTTCGCGGCCACAGAGCAGAGCACCCCAGGCTTCAGAGGCAGCTGCAATGCTGGAACAGCGGGATGAGAGACTAGCACACCACACACACACCACTGTCCCCCCTCAAAAGTTATTCCCCACTGTTTGTCATCATGCCTCGTTGCCACTCGTTGTTACGAGCGCCATGGCATCGAACATAAAGAGCCTGAAGCTCCGTGTGGAGCCGGGACGTGTTGTTTTGTACTATACGCCGCTGTAGGCAAAGGAGGTATTGGAAGTTTATCACAAGTTTCAGGATTTTCTGCAGGATTTTCCGCCATTCAATCAGGCTTTCACCACGTGCACACACATCTGCTCTTGTAGCTTAGCCAACACGAACGCACCGTCTCTCCGAAATAACCTGTGATTGGCTAAAGTCTACTGTCATGGGCTAGATTTTCTGAAGCCTGAAAACAGAGCCAAGAGGGGGGGCTGAAGTAGAGGTTTGCTCTCAGACCACTTGAATTACAATATGCTGCACGGTTAATATGGCATTTTTGCCCAATGATGCCAAAAGAAAATTGCCTACCCAACCTTTAACGGACTGAGTAAAGTACACATATTACAACAGTGTGCTAAGTCCCAGCAGGTGTAGCATCAGTATTGGTTGTCGTCGAGCTAACATTTGTGGTAGAAGACCCCTGTGGTAGAAGCTTTGGTTGCTCTTCAGAGTTGATTGGCTTAGATATTTTGGTAAATCCAAAATGTACAAGTAAACAAAACAGAAATGAATAATGCCGATTTAGCATGCAGACTGAGTGGGACTAAGAAAGTTTGTTTTTTTCTGATCTTTGAGTTAAAGTGAGTGAAGTTTATGATATTGCGCCGGCACACTTCGCGATTGTGATGGCAAGAATAGCATGCATGCCGGTAGTGAATTAGTGATGCATGCATGAATCATACATCAATAATAGCCTAATTTTACGCATGATCCATGATGATGAGGAAAATAGAAATGCATGGCAAAAATAGCAAATTGTCTATATTTTAGAGAACCCCCAAAATTTCACAAATCATGTTTTCACAGGAGCTCATGTCTTCTAAAGAGGAACCAAGCTCCCCCTGGATCCCCTGTAGTTCGCACCCTGCATTACAAATGCACATTGTAGTGGGGCTCAAGCACTTTGACCATATGCTTAAATCTTGTATTCTCTACAACCGAGTATGGTCGCATATCCGACGTGATAAACACACTATAGTATTACTTATTGCTTTGGCACGGTCCAAATCTGGAGTGAGAGGTTGCTTGATCACTCTGACTTGCCTTTCAGTCTGTTTTTGTTCAGACTGAACAACTGGTGCACTGCCAAAATTTTACAGGAAAAACTTGTGCTCTAGAATTTCAGTTCCACGTGTGCGAGTACGTAGACATAAAATAGACTATTTTGACAGTAATTGTTTGTGTGAAAGGGCGTACCGAACCAAGGAAGTCGCATACCGAACCAAACGTCCTGAAACCGAACGGGACAAATACACATACTGGGTTTACCTATTCCAGACTGGGACCAAAATCAAGAATCTCAACAGTGATGCAGAGATACAATGACCCTGTTTGTGTATTAATGTAAAACAAACAAACAAACAAAAACAGCTCTCAACACATATGTACAGAAAACAAGCAACCTTTTTTCCAGACATCTAAATTGCTGCCCACATCTCTTTTAAATATAAAAAGTACAGTCTGCTCTACATGAAAAAGTGCCCTTTGTTATGATATGGCGCTATATCAATAAAACTGAATTGAATTGAATCTTTGATTTTTATCCAGCATGAACCTTATTATTAGGCTAAAATTTGATTTACAGTGCGATGAGGGGTTATGGTGCGTTTTCTGAAGCTGGTGGAAAATGTTGATAGGAAGACAACATGAATCAAGTTGAAGAACAAGAATCAAGTTATCACAATTTTTTTTTCATATCAGTCGATATCGATAATTATCACTAAAAATGTCAGATCATTATCTCTTTCAAGTTCAAAGGCTGATTTTTGCTCCTGAGTGAAAGTTGAAGAGATCAGGTGGTTAATTGTGGTTTTAAACTATTCTTTATTGTCAGAACATGACAAACTCTTGCCAAGCAGCGGAACATTTCACAAATCTGAGGTACTGTAATTTCGTACTTTCTGCGTGTTCGGGTGATATTGTTTCAAATCATGAAACAGGTTTGTGGTGTTGCCCGTCTTAGCTGGCACGTGTTTTCAGTAGAGTTTGCTCAGTTTTTTGTTGGATTGTAAATAGCCAAAATATCTCCAAACTGCTGAAGTTGAGTGACCTTTCTTGTCGACGATGGCTTCGTCCTGCTTCCAGCTGGTTATGGACACTGCGTTTTCTTTGGTGTCGAACATTTGTTATATTTCGTTGAAAATTATATCGTGATAATCATCGTTATCCATTTATCGCCCAGCCCTGATTAAAACACAGCAACATGGCAGTAGTCGCCTATCAGACTCAGAATCAAGTTTATTGCCAAGTAGTTTTTCACATACAAGGAATTTGCCTTTCTATATTGGTGCATAACAATAAACATAGTAAGTAGAAAATATAAAGAAAGATAAAACAAGTACTGCAAGTCAAGAAGCATACATTTAAAATATAAAATTGACAAAATATGAAAAAATATTATAAAAATAATATGTACAATATGACTGTCATTTAATGTGTCTCACTATCTTGTAGTGAGACAAGGTGAAATAGAAGTTACACGGATATACAAGCCTTATGTGGCTTGATCACGTACGATACATCTGTCTAGTTGGTGGTGCTATCATTGGGTGAAATCCAAACTACGTTGGTGCTATAATGTGCTTTTATTATGTTGGTGCTGTTAACCCCCTTGCATTAAGTATAAATCCCGCTAAAGCACAATACATTGTTTTCTTGTAGCCTCCTTTTCTTGCATTCTTCATCAGATGTATGCTTTAAATCCACTGAAAATGGTCTGGGTGTGTCGATTTCCTACAGCCTTTTTTTTCTTTTTTTAAACCGAGAATCAGTGCTTGGAGTTAAAAAATAGTTTGGTCAGGAAAAACCTCAAACCTAGCAACTGTGCAGTTGATCCAGAAGTCAGCACAGACGGGGTATTTTCTCCTGGTGACTGTATGTCTTCTTTTCAGCAGCAGTCTGTCACAGTGCTGTACTCAATGCATTTGTGTTTTGAAAGCATCTCAAAGGGCTTTGGGCATTTAAAGTTGCCAGGGCGACACGGGTGCCAAGTGCTAACTGCCACCTTCTCTGTGGGTTGTTTTAATAGGCCAGCATGAAGGAGCACAGCGTGGGTCCGTGTGTGTTTCAGTCTGTGTCTGTCCACAGCACATTACAGCAGATTATCAGTGTCAGGGCCAGTGTGGGACTTTTTTTTAAGAGGATCAAGAGGATAGCTGGTGAGCTCAAGCTTTTTTTGGTGCAAACAATTGTTGCACAATATTAATTTGTGTAATTTGTTATTCACAGTGTACTATTGATTTCAGCAACAATTAATTAAAATATTAAAAATATATACTACAACAATGTCACAGCTGTTGTTGGTGATGTCATTTTAAATATGGCTGGACATTATTTGAAATGTCTTGATCCTAGTGCCAGTACGATACCTGAGTTTAGGTGCAAAAACCAAAATAATTTTTAGTACCTTACTTTGAGAAATATAAACATACAAACCCTTTTTTCAGTTAAGAAAAGAAAGTTCACACGTGTCTAGATTTTCTGATTTATTCAGCAAGCCCCAGTATTCAGAGTTCAGCACTGTTAACTCCACCCCAACAGTTCCTGAATGATTGAAAAGTACTGCCTTCCAGTGCAGGGACTTTTTTGGGTGCAGGGACTATGGCAGAGGAGCTAAATTTAGACCCTGTCTCTTCTGCTTGAAACGCAGGTAAGGTTCCTTAGTTTCACAAAAAGTCCGTAGAGCTTCTGGAAAAGTTCCTGCAGTCGAAATGGGCTAATAGAAGATTTGATCTTTATTGACCGCCCCTGCATCAGAATAAATCAGCACAGGTGTCTTTCATTAGTCACAAATTCTGACTCTCCTGTCTCATTAGCAACATACTAGACTACTGAAGCTTTTCCAATAGTTTTTTTAAACAGTTTTAGTTCACTTCAGTTGATGTAAAACACTGACTTTGGGGGCTGTCTGGACCTGCTGCTGCTCAAGTGCTTCCTTTAGGTCCCCCAGTTTTAGACTGCGACCCAACCTTGACACTTAAGGATTCCAGCTTACTAGTGTAGGTCATTCAATGTTTGCAAGAGAAAACATTGTGATCCAAACACTTGACTGTATTGGTTATCAAAATCTCTATGGTCTTCCCAGAATTCTAGGGTATGATAGTGCTATCAATTTCAGAAGTGTTATACCATCATATTTCTATTTTGTATTCTAAAATCTGCAACCTTTGGTAAGTTTGGGAATTATAAGGATTCCTGCATAGACAGGACGGTCTAATCTGCTTATAATTCATGACCACGTACCTCAAGTAAAGTCCTAGCCAGAATTAAAAACACAGCTTTACAAACAGCTTGGATTGCTGAACAGCCCTCCCTCCCTCCGGCCCTCCTCCCCACCCTCTCATCAGCTTCTCTTGTGTGGTTGGACTGCATGAGTCCAGGCTGCTGTGGAGAGACAGATGCTTGTATGAAGAGAGAGAAAGTTTTGTTTCTGCTTGCCTGCATTGGCCAACACAAGCCACCACAGGATGTTTCTTCAGCTCTGCTATGGCACAGGTGAGGCTGTTTCTCTCTAATGTGAACAAGACAAAAGCTGTGAGGGAGCAGGAAGAGGAGTTCAGGTCCACAGAGTCTTTTTATGTGACAACAGGAGGAGTTTGTTATGTAACGACTAGCCTCATTAGTTCCACTGCGTTTGATTTGTGTTGTCTTTGTTTGACCGGAGCTTCACTGGGTTGTACACACTCTCTGATGTCCAACTGAGCTCTGACAAGTCATTAAAACATAATATATGCTCTGCTGCTCTTCTTATTCTGCCAAAGTCACAGGAGTATGGGAATAGCAGTAAGGCTCTGAACGTTAGACTGCTCCCTGTGGGTTGCTTGGTATTTTTTGAGCATCAAGGAATTAGGCCAAAAGCTTATCCCACAGTTGCACTCATTGTAAGCCACTCTAGATTAGGACTGGGATCCTACCTCAATGGAGTTGCGAAGTGGGAAGATCCATTGGTTCAGGAAGTATTTTTTTTCAATACTGTAAATTACCATTTAAAAGGCTACCTTTAATGAATTTATCAGTGTTCCACAACACAGGAGTCTCCAGCATAGGTATGACATAAACCTATGCTGGAGTGTGTTTCTTGTGTTTCTTTGTCAGTTTTGAATTACTCTCACTGTTTTTGAGAAATGATGTATTTTTCCTCCGTTTTGTATGATGGATGGCTTTATATACTACAATACCATTAGCCCAAACCACTGTTGCTGTGGAGAAGAAGCCTGACAGCAGTGTGAATCAGAGCTGTAGCAAATTCAGAATATTTTGTCATTGTATAAAAAACAGAGGAGTAAGCACTACTTGGATCTGACAAAAACGCTGCTTCAGTAAAGAGCAAAAGTTAAAAAGCTTTTATTTTCATGGCTTCATGATTTAAAAACAGCTGCACACAGGTCTTCCTCAATGTCAAGGTTTGACTGTATATTTTTTGGGAGAATCTGTTCCCTTTCTTGTGGAAAGGCTTTGATACTATAGTTGGTAGCAAAACAGATGTTGAATTCATCCAAAATTGACACAAAATCTGAAAGTGAACTGGTTTAAACTGCTGAATGTTTTATCAGGTTTCTACAAAGTGTTATCTTTAACATGCAACAGAATTTTAAGCTGGGGATTGGATGTTTTAATCAAAAGGCTCATTTAGGATCATAGATGACTTATTTCCCTTTGTTTGTAAGTTTTTATGTACACATGCTTGGATCTTTGACTTTTTATCAAAGAACCAGTACTTCATGTTTTATACTCTTGATTCAACCAATTTCATATCCATCTGAGCCTTGAAGAGTTGTCAGTCGCCTAACATTCTCTATGATGAAATGAATAGGTCTTTTAAAAACACTGGATGCCTGAAGCATCACCTCTCACTTTGCAACTCTGTACTTTCTGAGCACAGACTGAATTGTGTCTGTACCTACCAGTATGGAAAACTGTCGAGCATTGAGAATTGGGTACACAGTGTTTGGTCAGATTCTTAGTCTTATTTACTTATTGTACATGCAAGGGTCCACTGCCATACTGGGTCCAAGTCATGCTAATGATAAAATCTGTCTGCTGGATATTCCCTGTGAAAGATTGGATCTATTTTGAAACCTTTCTTTTGCCTCTTTCTCCTCTTTCTGACAAACACAGTCCAAATGTGACAGTGTGCGACCCCTCCTCCATGCAGGCCCAAGCACAAGCGCGCGCACACACACACACACGCACACACACACACACACACACACTGATCAGTCTGGAGGCAAAGCTGTCACATTCCTCTTGGGGGGGTTGGGCTGGAGTGTGGTTGGTGGGGCGATGGGGTGGTGGGCTGCCGTCCAGGCTTTAACACACAGTTGCAAAGTTGACACAAGAGAGATACTCAGGAATTTGTCTCTTTTCACATCCAGCCAAGCTGAGGGGAATGGATGGCGAGGAAACACTCAGCTGTCCCATTTCCCATGCTCCCTCATTGTATCCATGGCTATGAGAAAGACAATAGTCTTCTCATTTGACTTACAGTGTCTCAACTTTGTCCTTGCATCGTCTCAATCTCTCTTTTTGTTGACCTCTGACTTCCTAACTATTGGAGAACAGTTTACAGACTTTCTTTGATTAATGATTGTTTATTATAATGACTCAGTAAGTGATAATTGCAGACAGAAAGGCAGCATAATCATGATGTCTTAAAACCTTTACAGTAACATCTCCTGGCTGTTTGGAACACAACAGCTTTTAGGAACCATTTTGATCATCAACCTGAATTGTGAATATGCGAATGACAAGTAATTGATCATTGTGAAGTGCGCTTTACTTGGAGTGGAGCTCCTAAGACATCATAGTACATTTTAAGCACATAATGAAGGCATGATAATTATCACAATCAGAGAATGATGATGACAGAAAAACTTGACATATTAATTACAGGCCCTGCCACCAGCGGCAGCAGCAATATATGATGGAAATGTGCCCCACCCCCATGACAGAAACAGGCTCCGCCTCCAGCAGCAGGAGTTGGGAGTCCTCCCCCAAGAAAATTTGAAGATTTTTGAAATAAAACTATGCAATTTCACGTCATTTTGGACCATTATTATGACTATAGATAACGCCCAAAAAGCTTAAAGACAAAACTTGTAAGGGCTGGTGAGTTGCATCAGGTGTGTTCAAAACACAAAACATAACGCAATGAGTAGGTGTACTATTGTTGTGTTATTGATTTATTTTCCACTGCTCAGGGCAATAAACTGATGACGGAAACAGCGGTGCTTACGGTAGATGGACTTCTGCGAAAACACTTGCATGTTATGGATTCACAGTGTTTAGAAAATTAACATTTATAACACAGGCATAGTTCTTAAGCGACATTCTTCTTGTATTTATTTGCTAACTACCTAGCTATTTGCAGTGGTGTAATGTAATTAAGTAATAATACTTCGTTACAGTACTTAAGTATTTTTTGGAAGTATCTGTACTTTACTTGAGTTTTTATATTTCTGTCAACTTTCACTTTTATTCCACTACATTTTCTAAATAAAATGTATACTTTTACTCTGATGCATTTCCCGTAAGCATCTTTGTTACATAAATCGGAAGAAATTTGGTAGCCTAAGACTGCAAGCAAGCAGGTTTGACAAGTTATATCGCTGGTTAATCACGTTAATGCGCAAGTGCAAACAAGTGCTCTCAAAGCGTGGTTAAGTTTCAATTTCGGACGAATAAAGGACGAAAAAGCAGAGATAAAACAAAGGATTTTGTTCTTTAAATTCTTTAAGTTGTGAATTTCAAGTGAAGTGCAAGTTCAAGTACATAGAGGTTCAAGTGTAATGTACGCTCCATTTTTAAGGTGGTGTACATTTACTTGTATTTTTACTTTCAATACTTAAGTACATTTAATATTAGAAAATTACTTTTAATACTTAAGTACAGTAAATATCAGATACTTTAAAACTTTTACTCAAGTAATATTACAACAGGTGACTTTAACTTCTACCAAAGTCATTTTCTGATGAGATACTTGTACTTTTACTCAAGTGTGGCTTTCAGGTACTTTATACACCACTGGCTATTTGGCACTCAGTGAGCGTGATGAACATGGTTTTATAAGTGCTTATTATCGCAGAATAGTAAACAACCAGTTTCTACTTGTAGGGCTAGTATACTTTCTAGTCAACTAATTTATTTCCCATTCAGTGAGATTCACACCATTTTAACAGTGGTTACAGTGATCGGTTTAAGCCAACTTTTGGCTGGCTAGTTGACAAAAGTTAATGTATTGAGAGGGCTCGGCTGCTTCACTGTGAATTATGCTAGCTTAGCTAACTCGATTTTAAAGTCACAATCTTTAAAATTATAGATAAATATGCCCTTTTTTTCATAGACGGCGTACATTGGCTGGGAAAAGGTGAGAAAGGGAGGAAGATAACGTAGATGACAATGTTTGTTATGTTTGGCTACTCACCAAAATGTATCTTTGGCAATTCCAGCCCACTGTGACAGTGAACCTGGACGTGAACATTGTATCGATAAATTACAGCACCCTTGTTCTCATCTCGTCCTCTCCCTTCCCGTCCCATCCTGTCCCGTGTGTAGGCTTGTCCAGATGCTCTCCACATTGTATTTACGTTCATATGGCTTAGGCCAACCGCTTCGAATGTTATCACTCGATGGAGGTTATCAGTTGTTATCAGTCTCATGGTAGGGGGAATGGGTTAGAAGGGGCCCGCTACACCTAATAGTAGGTTCAAAAGGCTGTTATCATCGATTCACATGGTTGATCACGTCTGTATGAGATGCACCGGGCTTTCAACGTAAACCCATCTGCGTCAGGTGAAGAGTGAAAATGTCCATGTTAAGAGGTGGCTGCCGTGGATGGATGTGTCAAACAACACAGGACTTTCACCCAGGAGACCAGGGTTCTTGTCCCGTGTGAAACCAAAAGTCAACGTTGACTTTTTTTAAGTTAGTCTGTTACACCACGTGACTTACTTCACTTACGTCATATGACTTACTTTCTCAACCCAAACACAATCTTTTCCTAAACCTAACCAAGTAGGTTTGTTGCCTAAACCTCAGGTGATGTAAATAGATGATAACGGCCTTTTGAACCTACTAGTAGGTGTAGTAGCCCCCTTCTAACCAATTCCTATAAGGCTGATAACCACTGATAATGGCCATTCAATCAAGTGATAACATTTGAAACGGGTGCTTAGGCACAGTGCAAAAACACTTAGGCGTGCACCAAAGCCATATAATGGCAGGGAAAAGCCTGCAATTGATTTTAAGTGCACATGTTCTGTTTTAGATAATGCAAAAGAATGGGGTATCTCAATTTGAAAGTTGACACAATGGGATCAGTTTTTTGGGGGGCATCTCTGCCTTTATTTGATAGTGACAGCTGCATAGAGAGACAGGAAAGGTGGGAGAGTAGAGAGTAGAGAGTAAGAAGATGACATGCAGCAAATGGCCCTGGCTGGAATTGAGACCAATGCTGCTGTGGTAAGGACTCAGCCTTAATTGTACCCGCTCTCCCAGGTGAGCTACCGGGGCGCCCTGGGATTGTTTTTTGTGACTGGATCACAGGATTCGATCCCCAGCTCCTCCTGTCCACATCAAAGTGTCCGGAGCAAGACACTGACCCCCAAATTGCTCTTCATGGTTGAGCCAGTGCCTTGCATGGTAGCTCGCTGCCATCTGTGTGTGAGTGAATGGGTGAATGAGAGGGTAATTGTAAAGTGCTTTGGATAAAAAGTCACCCCTAGTGAACTGTACTGAGTTTTCAATCATATACAAATATTCTGCATTTCTGATTGCATTTCAAGAAAACCTAAAACTGGCTGAATGAAAGACATACTGTTAAAGAGAAAGAGAGAGTTGTGTTAAAAGTTGTGTCATTATAGCGTCTCTAAAATTATTCTGATGGTATATACTGCCACTAGGAGTTCTACCATTTCTATATGTTAAAATACTACTACTACTAATACCAAAATAAAATAAAAAACTATTTAAATCTAAATTAAATGTATATTGCATGCACCTGAATTATGTTCAGTTACACTGTTTATAATTAGACTCCTTAATTGCTTTTTTTTTCAGTTAGATAATATTCACTGTATCTATGTGGCAGCCACAGTGTGGAATATCTGCACGAACATGTTTTTAGTAGAGGGTGTTTTTGTTTTGCTTTGTTTTTGGCATTATGGTGGTTGGGTGGTGGGGGTTGTTAAATAATAAAAATGTAATTGTTGACAAACTTGCTTTACTTGCCCACCTACCACTCTGACCTCCACACCCTCTTCACTAAACTATATCAGTGTCACACTACTTTCTGCATTTGTACTGAATGTTGCTATTGAATGTAATCCCTGAATAATTAGCATTTTATTTAAATATACTCTTTATATTTCAGGTTGCCATTATCTTTGCCCAGAATGTGTAGAGAAGTGGTATATGGATATAATTTGTAGAAGATTGAGTTGTTGAGAACGCTGTAAAAGCACCTGGAAACAGCTGTGGATATAGCACAGGAAAGGAGCCGGCTTAGGTGAATGAAAGAGAGTTACCGTGTGTTTGTGTGCACTCATGTGTGTGTGGGTAGTTTCCCAGCCGAGCAGTACTTGGCTCCTCTGCTTCCTTCCAGAGCCTGACCACTAATTTTGGACTAGTGCTTCCAATTAGAGAGGACCAAATGTTAAAGGTGAAGCCAGACTGGAAGCAGAGTTAGCCTACTGTGGCTGAGTTACACATACCTCCTTTTTCTTCTTATTTTGTGCCTTTCTTATTTCAGTGGCGTCTGTACTAATGGAATCCAACCAGTACCAATCTTACCACAGAGCCAGACTTCCTCTGCATTTTTTTCCCATTTGATGTTAGCATGCAAACAAATATCGTGACATTCAGCCTATATCTCACAGCATATTGTGTGTGGTAACAATTCTGTTCTCTTCATTACAGTGTATGCATTTAAATTTATGGGTACATAGAGTAACTGACTAAAGCAAGTGCAGCCTTCTGGATGCTGTGTTTGAAGGACTAGGAGATCTCACAGTGCATCTCAACTGAACAGAGGGGGACCCAAAAGATAGCCAACAAGAGCAGTAGGGCTTGGAAATCAGCATGATAGAGTGCTGCATTTAGGGGCCATAGCCATGTTTGTCGGCTGCTGATGTTTGTGTACATATGGAGTAGATCATGCTTTTGACTGAAAGATTTTCAGTGAACAATCAAAAGAGAAGGCAATATGACAAAACAATGTAGACAAGAAGCAGCATGGAGTAAGGCTAAGATTTGGAAGCAAGGACAGGTGATGGACAGCAGCATTATATTTACTATTTTGAAGATTAGTGTTTTATAAAATAACACATTTTGTGATAAACTCTGTACAACTTATTGTTTGCCCCTGGCAAGGCAAGGCTTTCACCTTTACAATGTTGTGTGATGCCATGTTAAACAGAACTGTAAAGCTTCTCCTATAAGCTATAAGCTATTCCTCTCTGATATGATTATATCTGTAACATTTTAAGAGGAAGTGCATCTCTGTCTCTACCTCACCTGTTGTGCAGTGACCACAGACTCTGTCCTCTGTTGGCAGCCAGGACTTCTTGTGTCGTCCTCTCTCTGTGGCTAGACTTTGGTCACTGAGTCTGTATTTGGTCAGGATCTGTCTCTGCTTTGGATCTCTGACAGTAAAGAGATACTCTGCCAATCTGTATTCATGGTTTATGGTCAGATAGCAGTTCAGTTTGTTTTGAGTTTTGGTTTGATTCCAGATAGGCATCTTTTGTTAATTTAATAATTTGCTTTACTCTGATAAGTGGTTGGAAAGCAGTGCTGGTCTGAGTTTAAACAGTGTTTGGTGTTATTTGATCAGTAAGTCTCAGGACCAGCTGACAGAAGGGACTCTTTTTGGGGTTCACTTCTTGGGTTTGTAGTGCCTGAAATCTCAGTGTGTCTTGGGGGCTCAGTTTGAGATGTAACCAAAATTTAAGTGTTCTTTTTTTAATGTTAATAATCAATAGGTAACAACTTAATGCATTGGTTGGTGTTTTTCTTTGGACGTTTAATATGGATCTACAGAATTCTGCATGCAGGGCCTCTATGGGATGCTGGTCCCATCTAGTGTAGTCCTGATGACTCAGTGGACCCCAAACTTCACTACCATAGAGGGCGATTGGTTGGATTACACTGTCAGATATTTTAGTCCAAATTCTAATTGGTATGTAAACATTGTTTTGATTGCATAAAATGACCAAAGTTACCTGATGCACTGATTTTGAGCCCCAGGTAATCATAGAATAGGGTGTGATCTAGATGGGTGTTTCCTAATTTGAATTGATATTTGGTTTCCTGAGATCTGGGCTTCTTTTGGAAGATTATGATTTTAGATTTGTAAAAGTTGACTGTCAGGGCCCAATTCTGACAGTACTCCAGGTCTCTCTCTCTCTCTCTCCTAAAATGCCCCAAAATAATAATAATGAAAAAGAAAAGTACTGATGTGATTAGTAAAGTGGGTTTCTCTAGATACTTGGATAGTCCTCAGCAGTGTACACTGTGCTTTCACTCAAAACTTTTTTCACCTGCAACACTGTTTTCTGCTGAAGTTCTGTGTGCCATCCTGTTGAAGATGTGGTATGAAAATCATAAAAAAGCAGCTTCAGCTTGAGGAAGTGGGAACTAAAAGTGGATTTAAACATTCTGGATCATGTCCCTGTCTCTGTTATTTACAGATTACTTCTGGATTAGGGATGACAATTTGTTTAATGTTAGTGTATGCTTCTAGGATTAGACTGAGCTGATTTCTTTTTATTATTATTATGTTTTAATTAAAACTGGGTTCTGGTTCAGACAGTGTTGCTAACCTACAATATAGCTGATATAATGCTTACTTGACTGACAACATATGGTAGAATCCATCAATATTAGGCTGTCTATGGGATAGATTAAAATTTTTTCAACTCCATTTTAATACAATACTGACATGCCCATGTATGTTGAAAAAGTTATTGGTTGATACAAAGACATCCCTGCCTATCACGACATAAGAAGTGAGCAGGTAAGTAAATTAAATAGTAAGGTGCATATTACTGGAAACCAGTCTTCCCCAGTTCAGAGTTGGTGTGAGAAACCTTAAAGCTAATCTCTCCTGTGAGCTGGTGTCATGGTTGTTCACTTTGAACTCAACTAAGGATGTTTTATATATATATATATATATATATATATATATATATATATATAAGCTTACAGGACATCTCCATAATCCATGGGAAACAGTGTAGCATATTGTATGTTTAGTTTTTGAGCAAACCACATGAGTTTT